>JAUZNJ010090184.1:0-22579 GCA_034780135.1 Jordanella pulchra | reverse complement strand
CCGTGCACGCGCGTGGTCCGCCCCTCCACCACCAGCACCGCCACCACCCCGCCCATCACTAGGTCGAGGCGAGGAGGAGGAGGAGGAGGAGGAAGAGGAGGAGGAGGAGGAGGAGGAGGAGGAGGAGGAGGAGGAGGAGGAGGGATGAGGCGCGCGGCGGAGGGGAAATGGCTGCCGAAAACAAGCCGGAAGGTAAGAAGAAATAACGGGCTCTTTTTTTATTTTTTTATTTCTGAGTTCAGCTTTGGATGATTCAGAGGGAACGGAGGGGACGGAGGTAAATGACACGGAGCGGGGCAGAGATAGCAGCGAGGGGCTTCCCTCCCCCCCCTCTCTCATACTCCTCCTCCTCCTCCTCCGGGCCCCCCTGTCCCGAAAACACGGCGGCTGGTGCTGAAGCAGCGACTGTGAGGATGACGGTTAACCGACAGCGGATACATAACAGAGGGAGAGTTGTCCCGTCGCTCCACACCGGGATAGGGGAGTTTTTAATTCTGTTATTTCATCTTATTTCATGTATATGCGATCGATAGCGTCTTCTTTGAGTAGCTTTAGGTATGTAAGTTTTGAAGGGATCGGAATGAGGAAGGATGAGAGTGTTAAGGCTGAAGGAATTCAGATGCTCGGCGTGTGTGTGTGTGTGCGTGTTTATCCAGAACTGTTTGTCGTTTAAAGCATAAAACTGAGCACTGGATGGTAGATTCCCTATGTTCTCGTTTACCCTCAAATCTAACACTTGTGCATTTGTGTATGTTTATGTTTTTGGTCCCTTGCTTTCTGTGTGCTTACATGGTTGCTAAGGCACCGAAGGTGAGAATCTGGCTGCTTTTTAGGTTGTCATGGGTGAGCAGGTGTGTGTGTGTGTGTGTGTCTCAGTTTTAGGTTATATCATGCAGAGCCGGCTCAAGGTTGTAGGGGGCCCTAAGTTGAATTTAATTAGGGGGGCCCTTCTTTCAATTAAAGCATTAGAGCACCTCTAACAAGCAAATTTAAATGAGCACTTTTCTTCTCTGAAATAAAATTCCTTTATTGATTAGGATATATATATTTATTGTTTTGGCTACTTTTGAATACAATGTAAGCTTGATTTGGCATTCTGAAAAAAAAGTTATATAACGGATGGTGGCCCCTGAGGCGAATTGAGTTTCAATTTTTATGGCTGCAGATTTGTCGAGAAAAACAATGTTTAATGATTTAGTGCTGCTGCCCTGCTTTCCAAGACAGCTTAAGCTTTAACTATGAGGCAGTCATTTTTGTATTAGCTTGGATTTAAAACAGTAACTAATAAAAAAATTGAATAGACAAAAAAAGGATGGAAGTAGAAGGGATAAATCAAGACTAACATAGAGTGCCATTTTCCAATTTGACTTAATAAATAACATATATGAATAAATAAATGAATAACATAGAGCTCTTGTTATTTATTCATTTACAAATAGGTTTGAGAATTCATAAAAGTCACATTTGAATAAACTGAATATACAATAATCAGAATATAGGTCTTAGTTTTGAGCTTTCAGTCACAATTGTATAATAGGGACTTTAATTTTAAATGTTTTAAGTGAACATATTAATATTTCTTTTCAAAGTAGATATGGATGCATTATCTATAGCCATAGATAAAAAAAAATGGCTGAAGGAAAATAAATATTTTAATTCTGCAAAAAGTCCATAAAATAACTTGGGCAGGGTTAAAAAGAAATCAGTCAATTGATCTGAAATTATTTTCCTTTGAATCACCCAATATCTATTTGTAAAACCCTTAAATCTGTCCTATTGTAAGAGTCAAAGGGAATGTTTTGAGTTCACAGTGTGAGTGTAGCCACTCTTTTATTTGATAAAAAGTTCATGATCAGTGTAACTGCTTTGGGTTCAATTCTTAATGCAAATATTCACATTTTTACTAATGCACCAAGTTAGAGTTAGTTTTTGCTTTCTGCAGCACTAGTTCTTCCGACATTGTCTGCCAAACCCAAGTAAAGTTGGTTCTGCTTGAATGAAATGAAAATTGAATTGTGAATCAATATAATGGGTTGGTTGAATCTGAACTGATACTCAGCCACTGCAAGTAAGACAAGCAGACACAGGAATGAGGAAAAATATAAACATTTAGTAGACAAGATCAGTTCATTTGCCGACTTCTTGGTCTTCAGCTTTTCATGGATGAAACATATCTGTTTGTTTTTTACAAATTTAAAATATATTTACATACTTTATTCTGTTTTGAACTTTAAAAATGATTAAACCTTTAACCCCCCTCTCATTATGGGGTTATCTGACCCTCCATGTTTGTTTTGAAACAGTAACACAGACATGTAGACTCACAGATACTGTTGCAGACTGCAAAAATTAATAAAAGTAGAAATTTCATGTTTAACTAAGAGAATTGATGTAGATAGATTCATTTAGTCAAAGTCATTCATTATGCTGACAAATCCCACCAGTCTCGTTAAGACTTTGCCACAAAGCAATGCGGCTCAATTAAAAGTCCAAGTTGATTTCCACATTCTGCGTTTAACATGACCTGATTTATAGTGACACGCAACCCCATAATGAACTCCTTAAATTAACTGTATGACTAAATATGTTTCCCTTGATGACCAGCCTCTAGTCTTGTCACCCTTTCAATATATCAGTGCAGTTTTGTTTTGTTTTCTTTTTTTTTTGTTTCTTTAGCAAAAAAAGTATATGGGCACAAGGATCAATGTGTCACAAATTGTACTAACATGCATGAATTCTTACCTGCCAGAGAAAAGAAATGTACCCACTTTGACAAACAGTTAAAGTCATTTTTCGACTCAAAGGATAGTCTAGTTTTCTACTAGTCTTTAAATTTCTAAATTTGCCATATTTACCATCTAATTTTAAGCCTGATAAAAGAGTATGATTCCAGTATAGGAGGAATGTTTCCATTTGCTTAGTGAAAAAATATACCGAATTTAAAGGGACAACTATGCTCGACGTCCTAAATAGGATCTAAGCAGACTACAAAATAAAAGCCTTCATATTTAATCAACAAAGCAGTTAAAAATCTAGAATTAGGATGTAAAGCACCAGTGGAGCACAATCAGCAATCAAAAGTGAACTGCTTTCCCCTTTTAAATAATAACTCACTGATAATTTCAAAATAAGAGCCTTAAAAGCTAATGTTTACTACTTGGATTTATGGACTAAAAGTGATTTTAGAACAGGTCTTACAAATGATGAGATTTCTTTTTGTGAAAAAAACCCCAACAACATTACTCTCACTGCCATTCGAGGCAAGTATCTGTTTGTCAGAGACACAATTGGATGACGACATTTTGTTGATCTTTTTTCTCTTGTATTAGAATGAAATGATAATATTACAGTGGATATTCATAGACAGATTAATTGTGTAAAACAGACTAAGAAACCTTTAAGAATATCTATTTCTGTCTTTTACATCTTTTTTTTTTCTATACCTTATTTTTTCTTCTTAATTACTCAGATGAATCCACTGGAATCCAACATAGACAAATTCATTTTTATCAAAAAAGGTAAACTGGTTCAAAGTTATTTATCAGAAAAACCTGATTTTCCTCTAGTCTTTATCTTATCAGCAATCTCCCCTCCAGAACATAAATGTGGCCAATGTGGAAAGAAACATCTCCGTTTGAACAGGCAGAAACCTCCAGTAGAAAATGACCATCAAGTCTCCTCTTTTGGACTGGAACTAACATATTTTACCCCTCTCTCCTCCTGTATTAGCAGTCTCGTGTAAATTTCCTGTATTATTGTATTATGAAATTTAGGGCTGAAACGCTTAATCAGATTAATTGTGATTAATCGATTACTGATATAACTATCAACCAATTTAATAATTGAAATGTAATAATTTAACAAATTTTGCAGCATAGAGACTCTACAACAAGTCTTTAGCTGACATAGCAAATCTTTTAGAGCAGTAATTATACCAAAATCATAAAACAAAAAAAAAATCTATAAAAATTTTGCATTTAGATAAAAAAATGTTTTTGTCGGTTAATATCATCTACCAAGAACAAGAACACTTTCACCTGGTTTAAATTCTGTTAATTCTGTTAAAAAAAAATCTTTAAGGAAGCTTCCACTATCCAATTATTAATTGAATAATCAAAAAAATAATTGACAGACTGATTAATCGATCAGTCTGCCTGGAAGTGTTTAAAAGCTATTATATACAGTATATATATATTGACAGGTTTACAGCAGAACCAGGCTTAGTTGTACCAGGCTTCAGCCAGGGGGTTAAAAGGAAAAAAAAAACAGAAAGAGAAAACTTGAAAATTAAAATAAAGATGAAAAGGGAATCCTTTTAATTAGAAATATAAGCAAATAACGGCATCTGTTAATGGCTTCATCTAGGAAAGAAACACAGGAGCTGGGATTATAGTGCGTTTTGGAGGGAAGCAGTACTTCTTTCATTACATTTGTTTAGGAAAGACACACAGTTAAGTAAGAAGAAAATTGGCATCTTCTTTGAGAAGAAAAAGACAGTTAATGACAATAATATCTTAGAAAAACTAAAGCTACTGTTTGACTTGATAAAAAGTGATAATTTTAAACACATTCCTAAAAGAAGAATGGGTATCCACCTTACAGACAAAGCTGGAAGCTGGTTCTGCAGGGAAGAAACTCCTGTAAATAACTTCATCTAATTTTAGAAACTCCAGGAACCACAAAAAACCTGCAGTCTGGAAGCAAAGTGCTCTTATATCACACAGGGATGTTTTTTTGTGTGCAGTTTCAGAACGTTAATCCTAACTCTCGGGTACCTGGGACACTTTATCATAAAAACAAAAAAAACGACCAGAAGCCCCTACATATTGCTTTGGATTGGATGCTTAAGATGGCCCAGTTCATCTGAAACTTGATACATATCCATGCAGCTTAATTTATCACTTGACCCTTCTTAACTCTGTTTCAGATGGAGGAAGGTTTGAACACTTTCCCCACTAGGGACCAACTCAGAGCAGAATTTCTCTCAGGGGCATTTTTTTATTTTATTTTTTTAGTTAACACAAATAAAGCGTATGGTAGATTTCTACCATTTTTTTTCTTTGGTATCCTAGACTTCAAAGGAGATACACATATATATATATGCAAGCGAGCATGCAGCATGTTGCCTGAGGCGAAGGGAAGGCCGTGGGTTGAGAGTCCCCTTGCGTGTAAAGACCAGAAGCGTTGATGAGACAGAAGGCCCATGGGCAGCTCAGCAAAAACTGTAGCGCCTAAATGTTCCCCGCATGCATATACAGACAGACTCCAACATTTGCAGCGATGTGTGGAATTAAGGCAATGATTTACAAGTCTCAGTCATGCTGACTAAAAGCCAAATGAGTCTTAGCCATGGAGCCAGGAGACAGCCATTCACTCTTTCCATTCCCTGGCAGATCTGTGTGTGCGTTTGTGTGTGGGTGTGTGTGCGTGGCGCCAAACACCAGGAGTGGGCATGAGAACGGCATCCACCATATAGCCGGGAAGACCATCTCCCTCTGCACTGGTTGGACTACTTTGTATCATAGCAACAGTGGTCAGGGAAACAGAGAAATGATGGGAGAGAGAAGAAACTAAAACCTAGGTACAAGTTAGTCGCACACACAGAGGCTGGGCATCTACTGTGGCCAATCGATTCAGGGACACAATAGATTTCAAGTTAGCAGATCATCCCATGCATACTCCTCATGAAGTTTAGAGGCATTACGACAACAAAGCAGAAGCTGCAAATCTTTGTATTTTAATCTACCCTTGTGTTTTCCTCTATTTCTCATTTCTTTTTCTCTCTGTAGGACTGAAGAAGATACGAAACCCCGAGCGAATGGTCAGGATCGCTGTTGGTTACACAGGACACACCCCTCCCAAGAGTGACGAATCCGATGCCAACAGTAAGAGACACACGAGCGCTCTTCACACAGTTAGGCACTCACGTCTGCGCACGAGGGTGTTTAAGTGCCACACAGGCGTTTGTCTGCAGCACAGGGTGACTGTGGGAGCAAGTATAAAAGCCTTCTGGCAGGATGATGTGAAGGGAGGGGGGGCGATTGAGGACTCCTTCTCATCTGCCCTGTAACAGATCACACACAAACACCCTCAGACACATACACTATCTCTCTGTCTCTTTGCTGAGGCTTCATTCTAATTCAGCTCTTGTCACAAATCGTGTTTGTTCATGCATGCCGTTATAGTATTAGCGCACGTGCGCACACACTCATCGATACAACAGGCAGGGACGACTCTGGCTATCAGTAGTTTATTGTCGTATTTAATCTGTACACTTGGCGTTATGTATCTATAATCCTCAATGGCGCTTGTTAAACCAGTAGTGAGATGGAGCGTGTACTCTGGAGGATGCGTGTGTGTGTGTGCACGCAGGAGGCCACGTGGTGTGTGGTTGCCTTGTTGTGTTAGCGGGATTATAAGGACAATAATTGCTTTGATTGGTTATCGATTTCAGAGGACACAGGGCAGATGTAAGTCTGTTAGGGGGGACAAATTGAAGGCAAATAAAGAGATGGAAGGAGGAGCGAACACAAATGCGCGGTATAAAGACACACAGGGCCGAACCGAAAGGCATAATGCATCTGATTTGTCTGAGAGGTCAGCTGTCACATCTGGGAATGACGTCATGATTTGAGCCTGAGAGTTTTTGGAGAGTTTTACCAGAGGAAGACCAAGAAAGTTAGGTTGCAAGGGTATCTAATAGTTCGGCCCATTCAAAATCCAGGCAGATCTGTGACAGACCAGATGCTTTGGTAATTATTTCACAGAATATGCAACCATTAGGAAAAGGCGTACTGATTAAGGTTGTTCTCCATATTATAGCTCTGTTGTTAGCCATGTGAAAGATGCTTTTTTTTTTTCTTATCTAGAGCTGGTTTTAATCAAAGTCCATTGACTCTCGTATGTAAGATTTATTAGTGATATCCTGATCCAATATTAATATTGGATATTGGTTCGATCTTAATCAAAAAATTTATATCGGATTTTATCAGCCGTCTCCTAAAATCTCAGATATTTAATGCTAACAGAAGCTCTTTGCTTCTGTTTCTGTATCTCATTGGTTAATTTCACATGGGGCAGCTGTTTTCATGCCTTTTGTTGTTGAGTTTTGTTTCCTGTTTTAGTAATTTTACTTGATCAAGCCTTTTTCTAACGTTCTACAGAATAAAATGAGTATTAAAAGCTGGTTTGATTTGTGTTCATATCGTATAAGGTAAATATCGCTACCACTCAATTTCCAAAGCTGCAATATTGGTATCGTATTGGAAATTAAAAAGTTGTATAGGGATACCCTTAACTTTTATAAATGTTAACTTTTTTACATGAAAAAAGAGGAGTAGAGCAATTTAAAGATCATTTCCTACTGTCATACTTTGCTAATGTCTATTGCAATGTTAGCATGAGCGGATAAATTCCCTTGAACTATTTAAGCTCAGACCGTCGTTGTTTCTCTTTAAACTATTGAGTTGTCAGAACTCTCTTATTAGATGGCTCTGATTTGAGCACATAGTACAGTTGTTGCATTTGGGGAGAAAAAAGAAGTTTGTCAGCAGTACAAATAACAGCATGTCTGGTCTTGTTTTAAGGTGCTGCAAGGTTTTAAAAAGCTGTTATAGAAATCTTAAAAATGCTTCTACTGTTTCCATCTGGGTTTTCCTAAGATGTTAGATGCAGAGAATAATAAAACATCCCCTCCCCTACTACTTTTTGCTTGATGCTTGACCAGAGTAGGAAATTTTGTCTGTTCAGATCTTTTGGGTTTAAAAAAATAAAGAAAGGCCCCTTAACATTTTGGTTTGTGTGTTGTTGTTTTTTTTTTTTTTTTATAATAATAAAGGTTTTATACTGATGACAAGACGTTAGTTAGTCAGAACAAAACAGAAATAAAAATCTTCAAAACAATTGCAAGTAGTCTTCCTGCTATGATTGTAAAACATAATTTCACTACTTCAGAACACAGTAGGGCTATCAAGTTATATTATTCTACAATAACAACAATATAAGGTATAAGAACATCTGACCCATTTATTATTAACCTTTAGGTTAACATAAACTTTAAACAGACAGATAGAAGTGGAGGGTTTTTATCAGCTGGCTGATATTAACAACAGGCTGTTAATGTTTTTTTGTGTGTTTATTTTTAATCCAGTGTTTCCCTTAACAGACAGAGCCCAAAGAATAAATCAGAGCATCCATACATTTTCTATACCTGGTTGTCCATCAGGGTCATGTGAGGCTGGGTCCTATCTGCAGCAGTCATTTGGTGAAGCAGGGTAAACCCTGGACCGGTGGCAAATCCATCACAGAGCAACGCAGAGACACACATGACTAACAACCTAATTTTTGGGAGATTAAAGTCAGATATGCAGCAACCAAAAATAAAAAAAGAAAAGGACAAGCTGGTTTTTGAAGCAATCTTGACCATCCTCTCCTACAAGTCTTTTAACGAAAAAAACAGTTTTTTATTTAATTTGTTGGCAATGGGTTGTTTGTAGCACATTACCTACCTCAGGAACTGGAACAATATTATTATTAAAATGTATTTTTTAAAGCATTATATCACTCTGTTTCTGCAAAATATATCCCAGTAAAAGTTACTTTTGTATCTTGTTACCTGCAGCACTGATTAATGGTTAGTAGAAGGCACTATGTTCTCGTATGTTCTGTTCTGGGCCGCATACAGCCTCGGACTGGATATAGACACACACACACACCCAGACACACACACACACAGACAACCTCTGCACCACCTCAGCAAACTTTGCAACTTCCCATGCTGTTATGTTCCTTTTAAAAGGATGGGATGGCTTCACTAGACCTCGTTAAGATGGGAGAAAGAAACAAGTGTAAGACAAAATCGTTATTTATCTTAGAATAAAGAAATAAAGAATAGAAGGTTCTCTTTGGGATGACGGTAAGACACAGGCGGAAGCTTCCTGAGCCTATCCCTGTCTCCTATCTGTTCTCACGTCCCAGCCGGAGGATTACTGGAGGAAAAGTTTATCAGCAGAATGATAAAATTAGCATGCACGCCCATCTTTCTATTCTTTCCCTCCTCCCCTTGCGCTCCTTTTTTTCCCCTCATCCCCTCCGCCCCCTCTCAATCTTCTCTCTGCCCCGTCTTTCTCTCTCTCGTATCTCCTGCCTCCCCTTCCATCCCTCTATCAAGCTGCTGTGCAATGAGCCTTTCTTTCTGTCACATTAATTTCATCCTGGAAAAAAAGAGGGGAGAAATGTGAAAATTTCCCCCGACGACTCCTAATATCAGTGGTGGTGGGTGGGTGGGGTGGGGGAGTTAAGAGTTGCATTTGGAGCAATTTTTTTTTTCCTCTCTCTTTGCTGAGTAGAGTTTTATAATTAACTGACAGCCATCTCACAAGGGCATTGGCTTGTTTCTGTGTTAAATATGGAGATGACAGTTTTATGAGGTAAAATATTCATCTGATGCAGTCGCCTTTCTTTGTGTGATTACGGTCTCAGTTCTGGTTTGATATTTTTCACTTTAGTTCAGCAATTTCGCTTCAGAATTTAGGCTTTGTCACATTTTTTGGGCAATTTTCACCTAATTTGCAAGTCAGTATGTCATCTGCATACAGTCAGCAATTTGTCCCCCACTGCAAACAAATTCAAATAAGAAAAAAAAAAGTTCTTTCATATTCAGATCTGCTTTATTTCCCTGTGTCCCAGGATGGATGATTTTTGGTGAGGAGCCAGAGAACAAGAGAGGTTGTAGTTTTTAGTTTAGTTTTTTCTTTTTTTTGTCACATCAGTTCCATTGAGAGCCATTTCAGACAAAACACAACAGAGGACTGCTCTGGTGCTAGTTTTCTTTTAAACTGGGACTCATTCTGTGATTCAGAGTTGTTAGAAACGCAACATACAACCCTACTGGGTGCAAAAAAAACCCAACTCATCAGCATTCAAGAAATCTGCAAACCCCTATGTGTGTATGCTGGTCCTAATCAGCGGGGGAGAACAAATTTTAAGGACAGGTTAGGACGATGATCGCATGCATGAAAGTGCGCTTTGAAATGGATTACAGAAGCAAGGTCACTAGTTGGGGAGAAAAAGGGAAAAAGAGAGTGAGAAACAAAAAAAACAAAAAACGCCTGGGACAATTTGGGCGACGTGTTTCCTTTGATCGACAGTCTTTTCTGCATGTGTATGTCTGTTTGTATGTGTGAGCATGCATTTCTGTGAGTGTGTGTTTGCCTCCACATGTGCAAACGGGCTTGTTTGATGTGATGGTTCTGGTACATTTCAAAGGCAGGGCTGTGATGAGAATTCTTCAGAACAGCAGGGTAAAGGGAGGGGGGTATTGAGGAGGGGTGGGGTCTAAACCCTGATTGGCATTCATAGCAGAGAGGCTGGAGTGCTGCTAAAAAAGAAATTAGGCTTTAACTAAGCTGCACCATTCAGCTGTTTAACTAAGCTGCGGCACAGTTCAGCTGTTTGAAATTCTGTCTTCTCAGGCCTTCTATTAATAAATGCATAATTGATTAGGGGGAGCATACGTGCCTGAACACTCCCCTAACTGACAAAACACACACATGCTTAGATACCTCCCTATACCATCAGACACACACACGAACAGCTCCAGTTTTGCTTTGTAAAGTTTTTCATGTTGCTGTTTTTTTTACTTTGAGAATCTTTTTTTTTCTCCTTAAGTTTACCTCCTTCTGTCTGCTCTTTTGCTAAGTGTCTCCCCTCATTCCTACGTCTCTCCATCTGAACCCTCCCCCATCTCTATTGTCTCTTGCTCTGTCATCTGCCTCCATATAGATTGTAAGCGCTATCATCCTAGGGGAGCCATAAATGGATGTCCTCTACTCAAATGCTTATCAAAAACCTTTGAGTTCTCGTTCTCTTTGAGTAGGCCACCTCTGAGGCACACATGTATAACAGCGGGTCAGTTGTTGTGATAATAAATGCAGTCACACAGTCATCTATAAACGCACTTAGTTATTAAGAGACAATGTAAGTTGTTTCAAATGTAAATTCCCAGTTGTTGACTCCATTACTGACTTGGTGAGGTTAAGAGAAGTAGAAAGTTACTGATATCAGATGTTTTAGTTCTGTTATGATTTCAAATTTATGGAACAACCTTGGGGGTTTATTTAACTATCTGCATTGCTCTATTTATGAACATTGGTGAACATTTATTTCAGAAAAGGTTTGCAATAAAGAAAACTGTTCAATTTTCTCCAAATGATCATTAGGTTACATAGATATCTCAATGCGGTGATCATCTGGAGTCCCCCAGGGTTCAACTCTTGGACAAACATAATTTTCTTTTATCATTCTCATCTAAACCCTTTATCTTTAGAAAGTATAACAACTTCTTTTATAGATAGGAATACTAATTCAAGAGCACTTAAGTGCAGTGGCATCATGCTGGAAATACACACTGGATTTTCAAAGGAAATTGCTGTAAGTTAGTCGTTAAAAAGACATGAAGTCTGTAAAAACAGGAATGTAAAAGTTTTTAAAGCTCTGTTTACCCAATGAGTTTGGGTTCAAGTTTTCATACTTTTCTTTTTATTCAAAGAAGAAATATCCAAATCCTTTGATGTGAGCTGTTTTTTTTAAAAGTTTGTGTGTTTCAGAACTTTATTGACACAAGCATAGATAATGGAATAGATAAAGAACAGCACACACTGCATCTCCACAAACAGCAGTTGTAGAAGATTCACATAAAAAAGGTTGAAGTTGGAGTATAGATTAAAGTTGTAAATTGTCTCATGGTTGAAATGAGCTGTGACAGACTGGCGTCCTGTCCTGGGTGTACCTTACACCCATAGTCTGCCGGAGATAGGCACCGGCCCAACTGCAACCCTAACGGATGAAGCGGGAGAAGATGGATGGATAGAGGGATGGAAAAAAGAAATTTGGGGGAATTAACCGACTCCCAGTGTAAACTTCGGTCCATGAGTGTGAAGAAAATGGCGGCACCCTGCGATTGAACCTCCCATTTACCCAAAAAATGAAGCACAACAACTTAATTTAATTTCAATCACAGTTTGACTGCCAGAGATTAAGATGAATGATAGGTTGTTGAGTTTTCATCATCAGCAATCAGCTAACTTTCCCTAAAATTTAAAAACATAAGAAAAATGTTAAATAATAAATTTAATTATGTCCTACATGATGTCCATAAAATCCATTAAAGTTTACAAATTTTTATAACCCAAATTGCTGATGTTCAGTTGAGTCTGTACTCCATTCTGTTAACACAGATATAAAGAACACTAAGACATCTTAGTTCTATTTCTAAGCCGCTTTTGCCCTTTACTTTGCATAATATCATCAATTAATTACTAGCATGGACATTATTTTATTACATGATCCTAAAACTTTAGTGTTGAAAGATTTGACATCATCATGGCAGCTAGCTGCACTGAACAGTGCCCATTGGATCTAAAAGCAGCCTGACTCATGGTGGGTCAGAGAGAGCCGTACTCTTTGCCAACTATTCAGCCAATGAGGTCAAAATCTGCAGAAGTACTTCCTGATTAGAGTTAAGTCTCCCTTTATTGAGTTATTTATGTAATGCTTAACCAATACACCAATACTTCTGATTAATCCAAAGGTTATTAAAACAAAGGTTATGTTCCACTAACAACACGTTTGAATATGCAGAAATTTAACAAAAATAATGAGTTTTAGCTACCCAGTCTAATGAATTACTTTCAGGTTTACTGTGGGTTTATAGGGTGTCCTAATGACTGTTTGTCTGTTGGCCGATCGGCGATCAATCCAGCTTTGCCAAAGATAGACTGTTTTTTAAGCAATTTATGCATCTCTAGATCAAACAAAACACAATTTAAGTCATATAAATTAAATCAAGCCAGGGAAGAAAAGGTAAACTAATTTTACCAAGATGTGTTTTTGTCCCCAATCCCTATTATTCTAGATTGTGCTTCACTGCCCCCAAAGACTGGGACTGTGTCCAGAGACATAATTTGAACTCAGAATTACACATCACCTGCCCTAAGCCTGTGACTATCCAGCTCTTGCACAGAAATAGTTTCCTCACAGGAGCAGCTATTTTGGGATTCTCCACTCCATTACCAAACTGTCTATGCAACACTGTGGGGAGAGAACTGCTTTTAAAGAGGATAAGAAATACCCATGTGATCGGCCGGCTGTTATATTTACCAAACCCTAATGCACAGATAATGTATGCTAATGGATTCGGCTTAATCCAAAATCTGTTTTTGAGTAGATTCATGGCGCACCTCCACCTGATGTCCAAAAGTAAAAGTGCCGCCTTTCATTACTGAATTAAAATGAATTGTTTTTGTACGCTGACTCACAGGCCGCAGAGGGATGTCCAAATAATCATTAGTATGGGTTAGTCATAGTAATTCAATTGAAATAATCCTAAATTATGAATAGAAAGCAAACAAGCTTCCTTTTCGTGGTTTTTTGGCTATTTTTTATGTTTTATCTTTTTATCCAGTTCATTTTTTCCCTTTAGCTTATTGGTCTATTGAGGAATCATGATTTCAAGAGCCCAAAAACTGCCTCCAGCTTAAAACCTTGGATTACCATGACCTAGATGACTCAGAATCCATGCAGACAATTAGCAATAACATGCTTTCAGGGGAATTCAAACTCTTAGCCTGACATCCTCAGTTGCTGTTATGCCAAATATTCTCTGTTTGTATCTTTAATATATTAGAAAGCTTGCAAAAGTGGCTAAAATGAATTCAAATTGTTGCCTTTATGGGCAAAAAAAAATTATTTAAAAAATCTTACACGGTCAAAAGTAATGTTCATTCCTTTTGTCACATAAAGCTGTTGTAATAGTACGTAATTATGAAACCTTTATGATGACTTTAACTGGTCGGTTTACAGATTTGAAATCTGTTTTTTTTTTTCTTTTCCTTAATTTTGATTAACCTTTCTCTTGTTTTCCCCTCTCTCCTCCCTTTGACCCAAGATGAGCCAGGCCAGTTAAAGATCTACCTTCCTAAGAAGCTGCTGGAGTGTCTACCCAAATGTTCCTCTCTTCCCAAGGAGCGCCATCGCTGGAACACCAACGAGGTGAGAAAGAAACACGCTGGAACTGGGGAAATATCCATCACATGGTGATGAGAATGTGCTGTTTCTTTTTTTTTATTTGCGTGTGACTCATCTCTAAATGATGTCACATTTAGAAACCAAGAGGAGGTAAACAAACGCGCTGGTAGCTCTACGGAGCGAGATCCTAAAACTGGAACAGTGGGAGATAAAATAGATTAGAGTCAAACTTATGAGGAAAAATCCTGTATTTCTAAGTTTAGCGAGATTTAGTCATACAAACAGCTTCCGACACAATCAGAGTTAGAGCTCATACGAGAGCAAAGATATTTTCTTAACTAAGATTTTATACGGCTTTTGTACCTCCTATTAGAATGATGGATGGATGGATGGATGGATGGATGGATGGATGGATGGATGGATGGATGGATGGATGGATGGATGGATTGATGGATGAGAAGAGACAATCAGGACAAATGTCATTTATTAATGACGATTTAACTAGACTAGTATAGCTGTCAAAACGGTCCAAACGCTGTAATCCCATCTTCAGGTATTCTTTAAAAAAAGTGTCGTTTTGTCCCTAAATGTAGCTAAAGCTACAAGTGTTGCGCTTACAAGGCAGTTAAAATGCTGATAAACTATTGTCATTTCATTTGGACAGAAGATAAACATGTTGAAAGAACCTGGAATAGGTTTAAATGAATAACAAAATATGTAGAGCAGACAAATGTTTTCTAGTGAAAATCCATCCTAGAGGCTCGTCAACAACTGACCAATCAGTGATCGGTCAGAGGATGGAAGACAGTTAATTCTCTTTCCAAAACCAAAAATATTTTTGGGAAAATAAAAGCCTGCTGCTGAAGGCATCAGTAGCTCAACAAAACAGTAATAGACAAAGGTAACAATCAATTTTTCTCTAATCATAATAATCTTATCATAGTAACATAGTTTTCTTATGTTTAGTTTGGAAAAAGTGTAAATAATTACAAGGAGTGTTATCTGTCTCGAGGGTAACCTGCTGAAATGGGCTTTAAATGACGATACAGCCCAATCATTTACATGATAGAAACATGCTTCTAGGTGCTGAAATGATGAATTGGATTAATCTTGATTAATCAATTAGAAAAATAATAAGCATCTAATTTGACAATCAAATCGAATTTATCTAGAGTAATGGCACCACAATTCTAAAACAAACCATTTGCTGAAAGAATATCCTAAACAAAGCAGTAATTAGGATACAAATTTAACAATATATAAAGTAAAAACGTTTAGAAGAGAATATATTTTTCCATTGAAGAGGAAATAGTTTCTTTATTTATATATCTATGTCTTATGTTATTTATGTGATAAATTGACTCACAGACAATTTAGCACCTAAATTGTCTCAGACGGAGCTTCACTCAGAGCCGGTTTAAATGTGTCCATTATTATTCCTCACCTGTCTAAGGATTTGTCTGTTGCCACCTTGAAATAACTTTACTGACTTGATGTGGAGAAAAAAAAGGTCAGTTGTCTCTGGTTTAATGTTTCCTGATAAGGCAGAAAAGCCTCTTTAATTGCCTAAGGCAACGTGGTTCACTATGTAGCTGTTAAAACTATCCTGAGTTTGTCGGAGCTTTTCTTTCACCGCCTGCATTCCGACGTAGGCGGAGCGATCTTTAAGTTTCACGTCAAATATAAATATAAAAAAATTAAACCCGGAGAAACTTTATGCTCACAAACAACCCCTCAACTCACCTTAATGGTCTGGCTGCTGAACCCCCACTAGAATAATCTGCTGTAGCTGTGGCATCGTGTTCTCCTCCTACAGCTTGGTTCATTCCTTCCACTGACGCCAAAACTTTATTTTCTTTCATAATCTCTCTGCTTGTTTACTTTCTCAAATATTTCTGTGGAAAATAAGACTCACTCTATACTTTCTCAGTGTTGTCATTAAGCAAATTCAAATCCATTAAACGTAAAACTGTCAGAAAGTCTTTTTTTGAGCAAAGAAATTCCCATTAAAGTAAAATACATGGAATACACCATCATCTATTTATGGTAGCGCTTTGAATTGCAGAGGGGCCTGCCTCTAAAATGTTTTGTTCATGTGATAAAAAGGTACATTTTAAAAGTATTTATTTGATTTATATTTTCAGGTTTTGTGGCTCTAAAGTTAGATAAATTGCTCTCTGTAAAAGAAACATTATTCCAGACTAAAGTGGCAGACATTTCTTATTTAATCAAACTTAACTCGCATTTTCACATTCACTAGCTTATATCTCACTATTAACCTCTAATCAGATGTTTTATGCATTATTTTACATTTGTAGAGATATAGCTCTACAAGGGGTGTAATGGGACGTCGCCATAGTAAGAAAAAGGCGCGTTGTTAGCATTTGTCTTTAAAAAAAAAAAACTCATGTACTCAGAAATATGCCAATAGGTTGAGTTATGTAAACCTAACTTAAGGGCATTTTTAAGTTTAATTCAGTGTTATTCAAAGTGTAACATATTCCTACCACTCATTAATATCAGACTGACTGTCCTGAGGCAAGGTCAGCATTATTTTTTCATCATGAACAGATCACTGAGGTTTACACCTCTAGCTGATTAGTTTAAAACACAATCAGGACAAATCAGGTTGCGACAACCCCTCTATGTTGGACAGATATGTTTTTCTTCAAAAGTTATATGTCACTCTAGACCAAAGCTGTTAGCTTAGGAAAATGTTTGTTGTGTGAAAATGGATGCTAGCATTTATCATGAAAGGCTCCTTGATTATGCATGGCGCAGCTCTCCGCCGGTGGTTTGCTCCATCCACTGTGATGTGGTCGGCCTCTGCTGAGACATTTTCTTCATGTGCAGCCTTTGCACTCCATTACGGATGTGTGTTTGTGTTATTGATTAGCAGGTCTGGCATTATTATGCAATGCAAAGCTTATTTGGCCTGTGGGTTTTTTGTTTGTTTGTTTCTTCATGACATTTTTTATGCAATCTGTCTTGATGAAGGTCATACTGGGAGTTTAAACACGGAGTCTTCTGAGCAGAGTGTTCACATTAAAAGATAATGTATGATTGAGGATAACCACAGTCGGTTAGAGACCCTCCAGTCACCAGGGTATCTAAGACCGGCGGCAATTACGGCTTAAGGAAACGATCAGCAGTCCTGGTTTGTGTATCCTCTAACCCAACCCTGCTCTAGTTCTTCACCAACTCTCTCTTCTCCCCCTCCACCACAAACCCACAATGATCACCCACCTCTCTACGCGGCTCTCTCTCTCTGATGAGGAGATACACGCTTAGTTCAGGGGGAGGTTGGGGGTCCCTGAGCGAATTCCTTCAAAGCTCCTCTTCCAACCAGGGATAAAGTTTCCTGCATACTTAAACACTCAATTGTGTCTTCTTTCTCTCTCTCTCTCTTTTGTTACTTTTTTCAGTGAGAGTCTGATGTATCTGATCTGTGTATGTAGCCCATGTATACGTTTCAGTTTCCCTGTTTTTTTTTTTCTACATGGTCCAATCTTTCTCTTTTTTGGCTTCAGAACTTCTATCATCCTTTTATTTGATGTTTTTTTTTCCACCTTAAAGTGTCAGAGATGTTAGAAACTAGCTAAGATGACATTTAATAGGACTTTAGATTCAGTATGTAGAAATGACGAAGATCATCTTTATTTTAAAAGTCTACATGTTTTTATTTTTTACTTTTTTCCTCTATAAATTGCAGTGGCAGAAACGATGTGGGACGTCCACACCAATCAGCTGTCAGCTGCCAAGTCTGCTGTCACATCTGAAGCTTTCAATTTATTTAAGCTGCGACATCCTCTCAGTGTGTGTGTGTGTGTTTGAGTGTTTATATATATGTGTATGTGTCTGATTGAATAAGATACAGTTCTGGTTCAGACTCCAGATGAGGCTCATGCGTGTTAATGCGACTGCGACAAATGGCATGTTGAGAATACCAAGTAATTACTCAGTCCACGGAAACCTCCAGGTGTTTGTGAGTGCAGCGTGCTTGCTCCTCTGGGTTTTCCAAAGGATTATTGGAATTATAAATCTCTTTTTTTTCTTTCTAATGACCCCTGCAGAATCCACATAGAAAAAAATAAAATGGAACATTTGGCTTTAACAGGCCATTTACAATCAAATATGTGCTAAAATGTTATGTTTTTTTTAAAATGAGAAACACAACAATTATTCCCACCATGGTAATTTTTTTTTTTTATTTCAAACATGTTTTAATGTATTTTTGGTATTTAGACCCAAGTAAAAATAAAGAATATTTACCTGAATTTATCAGCTATTTATCCCCTGTAGCGTCTTCACTCTGTAAAAGTACTCATAGGCTGATATTTGGTTAATTAGTTTGACAATCTTTGTAGCAATTCAACCTGTAGTCTAAACTCAATTCAGAGTTGAACAACTCTAGTTTTAAATCTTCAATAAGACTGATGGGTGGATCTTTTAGGTTTCACAATATAACTGACAGATTTTTTTATCTGCCTGTAAAGTTCAGCATTCACAATTCAACAATAAGAATAAAAAGATTAAACAGCAGCAGTATGCATGGGAAAGTTCCAAGGCCAAAACCAGTCCTCAACCAAAAAAAAAAAAAAGACCTTTTCCACATTTAAAAAGGAATATCTTGGTCATCAAAAAATATTCTGAATAGTTTTCCAAAAAAGTTGCATTGTTTTTCTAGGTGCACATCCTGCTACACTTGTCATAATCCAATCCAACTTTATTTATAGAAAGCACTTAAAACACACATACACCAAAGTGTTGTATGTAAAAAGACAAATATCAAACACCATTAAATCAAGTAGAATAAATAAGTAAAACAATATAGGGAGTTAAAATAAAAAAACGCCATTAAAGGTGAGGTGCTTGAAAGACTTGGTGACTCTGAAAGACTCTGGTGTTTGTTCTGCTCTCACCTTCTTCATTCACTCTGCTTTCTTCTTTGATCAGCAGATCCAGACTTTAAGCGAGGCATAGTTAACCTTTCCTGTGTTCTTGTCTTCAGTAATACTTCTGGACTTTTTTGAGTCCGATGCTAAAGTTGTCAATAGTCACTGCTATCACTGTCTTAAAGAATCCTTTGAAAATTCCTTCATCCAGATTATGATGGGGATCATCATAAACATGTAATAGATTGTTCCTTTGGCTGTGGTGCACCGTTGGTAAAAATGTCATGAAAATCCGTTCATAGCTTTTCAAGTTATCCTGTGCGAAGACAAACAAACATGCACACAAACTCTACTGAAAACATTACCTCCTTGGCAGAGGTAATAATTTAAAAATTAATCCTAAAATAAATTAGCAAACCAGTGAAATGACTTGAACTTAATATGTTCAAGTTTTCTATCTAAGGAAAACCAGCTGATTGCATTGACTCATTAATTCAACAGCAGTCCCTCGAATCAGAACACACAGCATCTCAGAAAAGCACCTAGTACTGAACCCAAACATGGTGGTGGTAGTGTGATGGTGTGTGGATGCTTTGCTGCTTTAGGATTAACACCATTTGATTAAACCCCATATTCTTCTACTACAAAACTCGGGAGGCGGACATCTAGCCATCAGTTTGTGATGTTAAGATCTACGTATTTAGCAGGGCAATTATCCAATGGACACCAGCAGCTTCCTTTTTGAGTGACTCTTAAAAATAACTGAGAGGTTTGAAGTGGTTTATTCAAAGTCAGGACTTCAAACCTGTTTGTCTGATTTGACCTTTAGGAAGCCGTTCATGCTTTCAATCCCTCTAATGTGGCTGAATTAAAAAGGTTCTGCAATGCAGAAGGACAGAAATTCCTCTGCAGGTTTACAAATAACTCCCAGTTATTTGATCTGAATGCTTGATGGCAATTGATGTTGCTAAGGACAGTTCAACTAGTTATTAGGTGGCAATTCATTTAGTCTCTTTGAGAACAATTTCAACTTCAAAGAGAAATCAGGTGATTACGTCAAACTGAACTTGCAAGTAGTTTTAGTTTCCTTTTTTTTTTCTTTTTATAATCCATAAAGGATGGGAATGTGTTTATATGTGCCTTTTTGTTTTCATGGAAGTGTGTACAATTACATATGGTTCATTGATATCTGTTTTGTTACGCTTGGCTCTCCATGACACCTTGGTCTCTTATGAGCAGTGAGCTGTGACCTCACAGATTTCTGTTCTTTTTATTTATTTATTTTTTGCTCCATCCACTTTTTCTGCTTCTCTCTTCCTTCCCTTTCCTCTGCTCTTTCCTCTCATTCCTTCACTCTCTCTACCACTCTCTCTCTGCCTTTTGTGTATCTACTGATGTGTGAAATTATTCTGGGATGGAGGGATGGATTCCTCCCCGAAGGGCTGAGCGGAGGCGTGAGCCTTTTGTTCAATAATAGATTGGGGGTGTATGTGTATCTGTCCATGGTAATAGACATCGGACAAGTTTTAGATAACAAACCACACTCAGGTGGATACACTGATGATGGAGCTCCTGCTCCGAAGCCATTTGGATTTACTTGTTGCCCGTTCCTGCAGATCGTTTAATAATAAGCAAATCAAACATCTTTAAATGTGTACAAACACCAACTTTACTCTCTCCTCTTGTTGCACAATCCACTAAAAATGTATGATTCCCCTCGTGGTGACACTTGGCATCCTGATTTCCAGAAGCCGGACGCAGATGATTAGGATGTTTTTTTTTTCCCTCTAAAAGAATAAATTAAGAAACATGAAAACAGAAACTGTGCAAATCTGCATATGATCATGTGGGCTAATGTGCACTTTAAAGCCTTCGACTCCCGAGCATCTCCCACTATGATGCAAATGATGCAACTCCAGAGCGGGTCGACGCACAGACTTCAGTACATCACACATGCATTAGACAGACGCCTGTCTCTGCGCCACATGTTGCTCAGATCTACGACGAGAAACAAATGAAGGAGCTGCTGTTATTTTGGCAATAATGAGACATGTAATGATATGCTGTGAAAAATGCGGTACTCCCTCAGAGCGATTGTTCCCCTGCGCTGGCTGCTGTACGGCAGCATGGAGGCAGGCTTACTTGATAGTTCACACACGCTCGTGTCTGGCTGTGCTGCTTAGATGACACCAACATGACTGAACGAGAAGCGGATCAAAAAATCATCATATACGTTTTGGACCAGCGCAGCAGCTCTCGTCTGCGCGCGTATGGGGCTAGGGGCCGGTGTTGCCATGGTAACAGATTATGTGAGATATGCATGCGTGTTCTTGTGCTAATAGTATGATCGATGGTGCATATTTGACACAAACCCCGCTCGTGATTTTTGCAAGTTAACCGGAGGCAATAAAGGGAGACCTGACAAAACCGGTGCACCTGCTTGAGATGCCAATCATGCGTGACAGTGGAGACAAACAACCGGCGAAGGACAAAAGCGCCGCATCACAAATAAAAATGTCACGAACGCGCTCGCAATCACCTCTGTGAGCTGCTGCGTCTTGTGGGAGCTGCAATTCCAACACTAAACAAAACTCTTAATTTATTATCGGCGTCAATACCCCTGGTTGTGAGCTATTAAACAGATGGATTAAGCCGAATATGAATACAAAGTAGTCCCATTTTCCATGTAGAGATACGGTCTCTTGCAGTAATATTTATAGCAACTGAACTTTTTCATATTGTGTTATGTGAAAACCACAAAACTTTTATGAATTTCATTGGGATTTCATGAAATAAATCAACTTAAAGGACCACTTGTTTGGAAAAGTAAAATGAAACCATACGTGGATTAGTTAAGGAACTAAACAGTAAATACCACAGTGTTAAATATGCAGTGTCAAAGTTTATTGACTCTTTCAGAGTTAATACAACAACAGCTGGAGTTAAATGGAATTTATCACCAATACAGAGCAGGACAAAATGCATTCAAATTGGTGTTAAGTTTTACTATTTAAGTGTTTTTAACAATGCAAAATTTACAGTGGAAAAGAGGATGCATGTATTTCTTCTTCAATTCAATGTATGTAGGATTTCTTTTTGTCCCAATTGGTTTGTATGTTTGTACTAGCTTTTTATTCTATTTAAAATCTGGGATTTTTGCAAAAAAAGAAAAAACATAACTCTTTTGTAAATCATTAAAAAAAAGAAAAAAAAGCATTTGTGAAAATCCTTTCCACTCATTTAAAATATAGTAAAATATACGTTGATCTAAAACTTTCTGTTGCAAGTGTTTTATTTTTAGAGTCACTGTTACGTCGGGAGGCAACAACCTAGCCTCCCAATGTAACATGTCTATTAAAGGCAGTTTCCAGCAGGCTTTAAACCAGCATCGCCCTGTTTTGAGCTCAATCTTTCTTTCAGTCAGCACTGACAGGTTTTCCTTTTCCTGGTTCCCACAACATGATCATGCCACCACCGTGTTTCTCAGTCCAGATGGCTTAATCAGAATCAAAAACATCGTTCATGTTTCCCTACTGATATTATTTTGCATTAACAGTCCCATTTGGTCTGATCTTTTACACGTTTGCCATCCATCCATCCATCCATCCATCCATCCATCCATCCATCCATCCATCCATCCATCCATCCATCCATCCATC
>JAUZNJ010090173.1:0-22583 GCA_034780135.1 Jordanella pulchra | reverse complement strand
AGTCCATTATCTGAGGCCATGAGAATATCATTAGTAACTTTCATCAGAGCTTCTCTAATAGAATAAATGGACAACTATCTTAAGAAGTCCTGAGTCAACATCTGGACACTTACGAGATCTTTAATCAGTCTAGATTCTCTGTATCTTTCCTAAAATCAATTCCTGGATTCATGTATCCAGTTTTTGCTGCAGCTTTTATGTTCAGGTGGTTAAAATAAAATCAATATTCGGTTCTCTGCCATTTATCCAACATCGTGGTAAATGATGGATGTTGATTCCCTTGGACGGGTTGTAGCAGCCTGTTAACATGGCTCTTTATATGGGGCGCTAATCTGCAGAGACATCTGAACAGCTCCTGTTGACTGTGATCGAGGAAGCAGTTTGTCTCGTTTCGCCTCGAAGGACGATGGAGGTTCCATTTCTGGCCCAGAATTGTCTTGGATCATTTTTTATAGACAGACAGTCCAATATGGAGCCCAAAATTGATGACTGGGAATTACTTATGATGTATATTTGATGTGGTTTGGTTTAGAAAAAAAAAGCTAAAGGGAAGTCAACTCGTCAATATAAGAAGGTGTTCAGGTTAAGGAACTAACAGTAAAAAAGGTTTAAGGTTGGATTTCACTTTTCATTGGGTTAAACATGTTTTTCTATTCAAGTTGATCCCAAATTAATCCTAAAACTGTATTTTGCAGAAACTTTTTTTTTTTGCTAAATCATGCTGCATCACTGTATTTATTTCTAGGATCATCCCGAGATGTACAGCTTCTTTTTCCAAGGAGTTTGGTACAAAACATGAATATATAAACAGAGATAGATAGGGTAACTAAAACCTGTACTTAAGAGCAACACTAGTTCATAATATTTTACTTAAGTAAAAGTAAAAAGTGGCCTTTAAAGAAAATACTCATGTAATAGTAAAAAAGTATGGTTGGTAAAAAGACTTCAAGTGCTGATCTACTGATTTAATATTTAACAAAATGATGTAATACTGAACAAAATATCATATGCAAGTGGTGTTTTAAAGAATCATAGCAATGAACATACAACAAACTAGTAATACAAAATTAGAAGGAACACTTCAAAATCCTTTTTTTAGTTTTAAAATGTACAAAATCAATACTTAATAGTTCAGTTAAATTACAGTAAACTGTTTATTTTACTCAACCTCCAAATGACACAGCAGATGGAAAATAATATTTAATTAATAAGCCTTTTTTAATTAAGCCTTTTTAAATACACTCACAGTGCTTCCCTTAAACCAAACCAAGTTCATAACAACTGCAGGGTAGATAGACTTTATATAAAGACACAGAGGATGTTTGCATATCAATAAATAGATTAAATCCAGAATAAATGATCCTGTATTCATAATAAAAGCAAGAGCAAATTATGAGACAATAAATAAAGACAACTTAAAAATATAAACATTAAGTGATGACTATAAATAAGAAATGATAACTGATCCAGGTTACAGAGGATTTCCTGATTTATTCTGTGGAAAAAAAAAACAATAAAAATGTCGTTTTTCCTCAGACTAATTCTGACTTCCATTAAAAAATTAGGATTTTATTCTGTAACAGCCCAGTTTCCTGTTTTAAGCAGAATCTCCCTTCATCCACTCAGACTAACAGTAGTTTGTGTTCAAACCAGATATCAAACCCATTTCAGCTGAGAGCGGAACCGCTGCTGCTTTCTTTAATAACTTGTTTAATTAGGTACCACAGGCCTTCGTTAAATGCTGTATGACGCCACGCCACGCCACGCGTGACTCGCTCTTTGTTGCAGACTCCACCTCTTCCGCGTGAACGCGCCTTAAGCCGAATTAGAAAATCCCGGGTTAACAAAGCTTGTCCAAATACCGCGCGCTAACAACGGCCGTCCTTCGTCTGTTCCGTCTCCAAGGCAACCGTCACCAAACGAGACGGATCCCGGATCTTCGCGAGGCTCCGCTTCGGCTCGGTTTCGGTTCGTTTCCCTGCAGAGGATTAACGTTTTGATTACTAAATCTAGCATTGAAACATCTCGGATCAGTGCGCGCACTCGCTCCGCCGCACAGGGAAGAGAAGCCGATCGTCGAGACCTGGATCAGAATGATGATGATGATGATGAGCTCAGACAGAGGTGAGCAGGAGTCAGGAGTTGTGAATGTGTGTGGAAGCAGTGATGGAGGTTTATGTGATGCTGTGATCACAGATTTCCAGATGATGAAAAAGCAGGAGAGGGCCCATTTCTTCAGCGCCAAGGAGCAGGACCTGATTCTGAAGTTATATGAAGAGGAGCGTGAGATCCTGACAGCCAAATCCAACACAACCAGCGCCTCTAAGCTGAGAGAGGAAGCATGGCAGAGGATCGCTGACAAAATAAACGCGTAAGAGTAACACATGCATCCCCTGGCCTGAATATGGATTCATCATTAAACTGTTTCAGCCTGCCTTTAATCGTTGCCTGTTCTGTCAAGTTTCAACCACAAATTTTAAAGGATTTTATTTAAAAGAGAAACAAAAACTAGTTCATGTGGTTGTGAAGTGGAAACTGCAGCATACATCCCACATTAAAACTACAGTTCAGC
Organism: Jordanella pulchra; assembly: GCA_034780135.1. Classification (NCBI taxonomy): domain Eukaryota; kingdom Metazoa; phylum Chordata; class Actinopteri; order Cyprinodontiformes; family Cyprinodontidae; genus Jordanella; species Jordanella pulchra. The sequence continues at coordinate 20,011 of JAUZNJ010090173.1, read as the reverse complement.
TGCAGAAGCTGTTCGTTTTGGGGGAAGTTTTCCACCAGTTTTAGTGCATCTGGAAATTAAATCTACAAATGATATAGGCTTTACTTTGACTAGGCCATTCTAACACATCAAATCTGACCAGCTTTCTTATATTTGTTGAAGAATTCCAGCAGCATGATGCTGCCACCACCATGTTTCAACATGGGGTGGTATGTTCAGGGTATAAAAAGTTAAATCTAAATTTCATTGAATCATCTTCTTCCAGCTGCTAACTGTGTCCACTACACGGCTTTACTCCTTCAACTATTACTCTTCTTACCACTCCTCCCCTCTACAGAACAAATAAGCAGACTTCAGGAGAGCATAACCAGTGGTTGTTGTGTCACAGATTCTCCAACCTGAGCTGTGGATCTCTGTAGCTCCTCCAGAGTTACTGCAGGACGCTCAGCTACTTCATTTAGTGATCGTCTACTTTCCTCTCCTTTTAAATTGTTTATTTATTATTATTATTTGAAAAGTATGGATCATTTTCTTTCCATTCCCAGTAAGTTTTTGTGCTGCTTTGAGTGTTTTATTAGATCGGATCTATTCAAGAATATTTTGAGATTTCTCACCGTAATGTGAAAAAGTTTAAATGTCAACATCATAACGATTAAGTTTTATAAAAAATAATACATCATAGTAACTCTAGAGTGGTGCAGGATTAAAATATGAATTTAACTTCAAAAATAAAATGTTTTATACATTGTGGCGGGTACAAAATAATATAACTGTTTACTCCTGGTTATGATGTGCGCCACTGTTAGTAGCTTGTTGAAGTCACCTGCGCCGGATTCTATTAGCTTCATCTAGAAATCACTTCCTGGTTTTAAACTTCTCAGATTCAAGCCAAACAAATAAAAACTACGCGAAGGCATTAAGGGTTAGGGAAGCAAATGGGTTCAGAAGCTGAACTGGGAGGTTCAATGTTTGGTTAGCATTAGCCGACCTGCTAACTCACTGGCACAGTACAGGAGAGTGGATTAGCGGCAGAGCGCCTCTACTGGCGGGGAGGAGTTAAACTTGTCTTCATCACTTTTAAGAGGCAGAACTATTGTTGTTTATGTGTGAACTCCTAGTTTGAACAGAATACTTCTTCTTTGGACTCAGGGCTTCAGACAGCGGCTATAAAAGAACATGGCAGCAGGTGAAGGTCAAACACAAGAACATCATCCAGACAGGTATTCTCTGCTCTGGTTTCTAATACGATTCTTGGTTTCAGACGCTGTGGATTAAACCCTTTCCTGTCCTAATTTGTCTCCGCACAGCAAAAAGGAAAAGAGCGGAGGTGCTGAGGACCGACGGGGGGTCTGGGAGCCCCTCTCTGACCTCAGCAGAGGAGGACGCGGCGTACAGCAAAGAAAACGCGCTGAGGGTGGAGGTCCTGCCTGGAGGCGCCTGCATCGGCCCCATGGCCGCCGCTGACAGCTCTTTCATGAGCGGTAGGTTTCATTCAGCCTCGTTAAATGCTGCTGCTTCGTCTGGAGGTAACTGGGTGTTTTATTGTTGCCATGGTGAAGTGTCCGGTCACCCGGTGCTCCTCCTGCCTGTCACTAAGACGGAACCAGAGAGCCTGAGCGGAGATGAGACGGACGTCAGCGAGGCTCGTGTTGATGAGGTAAACAGCTGGACGCGTGCCTCGTTAGAGCCGCTTGGAAACGTCCTCACTGGAGTTTTTTTCTTCTTCTGTTGATGAAGGACGTCCAGAACAGCAGGTTTCAGGAGGTCGGCGGCTCAGCGGAGGCCTCAGGAGGGACTAGATGTTCTAAAGTGAGACCAGGACAGACGGTGAACAGAAATAAAACAAGCAGCAGGTTCTAACGTCATGTTTTCTTCTGCAGAAGCAGACGGATGAATTAAGAGCTCTTTACTGTTGCTACCTCAAAAAGGAGATCGAGAACCGGGACCAGGAGATGGCCTACAGAGCGCTGAAAATGAAGAAGCTGGAGAAGGAAATCCTCTTACTTGATAAACAGCTGATTTGATTGTAAAACAACAATACTAGGATAGATTTATTATATTATTATAACTGAAAAAGGACAGTGTTAATGAAACGTTTGATACTTGCTATAAACATCTGTTATGTTTGCAGATAATCGACCCGAAGTCATGGCTTAGTCTCCCACAGACTGGAGGCTTTAACTAATTCACATGTAGTCCAGTTAAGGAGCTAAACCACTGACAGTTTGCATTGACATCAAAAGGGAATTTGTAGTTTTTAAAAATAAATATTTAAAAGATGAAATCCCTAAATATTTAAACACTGAAATATCAGATATTCCTGAAAAAAGTTTAAAAACTGTGATGGATTCAGTCTCACTGCAGAGCTCCTTCAGTTATGATGTCACTACAAACTCGCAGTGTGCTGCACTCGGTGGCTGCGTCCTGCGGAGGCTGGATTTGTCGGCCGGATACGTCATAGAGCGTCTGTTTAGATTGGAAGACTCCTTTGTAGACGAATGCGGCCTTTTCATCCGTTTTAAAGGATGGGTCCGGTGTATCCTACGTAGCCTTGGTTTTCCCATGATTCACTGCGAGTTCAAGCCAAACGGCTGCTCTGTGCTCAGAGGAAAGAGGAAATATCGACGTAGGGTGAGTATCGTAAATGCAGCTTCATATAATAAAAATAAGTGAATAGTTCCGTCTGAAATTAATGAAAATATATTTTTAAAGGTTATGGAGTCATATAATGTTTGGTTTATTGAAAGGGTTTATTCTGTGACGGAGTTAAAGGGTTTAATAGATATTTAAGCTCAGATATCTGTGCAGTGAACAACAGATCTGATATCTGTGACCACAGTTCTGCTGCTGAAGCTCATCAACAATAAAATTAGTCAACAGAACATTAGGAAGTAGTTCAGCATCCAATCTTTGCCTGATTTCTGCGTCAACTGTCATGGTTGCTAGGCGACAGAACGTACGCTGAGGGGCGGTGAAAGCCGGAGAAGGCTGGACCTGTCCAGGTAGACCGGGACCTTAGAAGACACTGAAATCAAACGGACTCTAGGACTGTTTTGGCTTTGGGGGCGGGGCTAAACCAAAGGCTTCTTCAGGGACCCTCCGTTTTACCACTACTCGTAAAAGACTTCAGCTCAAATACTGCTTCTCATGTAAGATATTATTTTTATTATTATCACTTTAATTATCTGTGAAAACTGACAAGTGATCCAGTAATTTCCCCACATGATGTGTTTGCGTCGCAGATAATTTCTTATCTTAATTTAGTGTTATTGCACTTTAAGACCAAACTCTGCAGCAGGAGCACTTTCTGCTAGCTCCTAGGGAGACAGGAGCCAACATTAGAACCAGCTTTACTCTGCGCTTTATTAAAAATAACGGTGCTAGTTAGAACTTTTGATATGGTTTTAACTATCGGCTAAAGAGAGCTTTGGTTCATGTCTCAAAATATAAGAAACCGCTTAGTTTGATTTAAAATGAAACAGTTGATGAAGATAATGAAGATTATATCTTACTTGTGGTTGAGCAGCAGTATTTGAACCAAAGGCCTTCTATAGGTTCACAGCAGGTACACAGATGATGAGGAGTATTGGAAAAACGGAGGGTCCCTGAAGCAGCCTTTAGTTTAGCCCCGCCCTCAACACTAAAACAGTCCCAGTTCGTAGTGACATCATAACTGACAGAGCTCTGCAGTGACACTGAAACAAACAAATGCTGCAGCATGAAATGAGAAAATCCTCACAGGTTTTCACTCTTTCAGTAGCAAAGTCTGAATTTTCAGTGTCTGAATTTTCAGTGTTATTTTCTGTAATGCTAAATCTCTCTTTCTGTTTCTCTTGTTTTGCTCCATATCCAGTTTTTCTACAATAATCTCAATTTCAAAATTTCAGCTGGGAGGTTTGTCCATACACTGGATGTTCCAGACTGCTCTGGGATCATTTTATCTAACTCAGTACCGACTGTGGAAACTTGAGACATAAAATAGTAAAAAAAGACAGTTACCTGAAAAACAAACAACATCTGAATCACTAGAAACCTTTTTGTCTTCAGACATCTCAGGTCCAGAAGTAGCTCAACACGACGAATGCAGCAGCTGATGCTGATGTTCTGTAAATGTTTGCGCTTCCTTCACAATCCTCAAAGTCAAACAAGCAGCATTTATGTTTTCCTTCCACTAACTTTTCCATTAATTTACTTGGCTACAGCTCTCTGAACAGGCAGCTGCTTTAGTAATAACCTCTTATGGTTTAACCCTCTAATGGAGGAGAATGTCTCATAAGACATAACTTTAAAAAAAATAACGTATTATTTGCTGTTTTTGGAAGTGAATATTGGGTCTTAATTAGCTGTAAGTCATGATAATTAAAACCAGCAGAAAGAAATCGCTCTGGATGAGAGTTCAGATAAAACTGCAGAAATAAATTAGCTTTAGTAATTTTATTTTTATTGTAGATAAATTTATAGGGATACATGCAGAATCTTGTCTGAGGTTTGGCTGTTTTTAATCCTCTTAATCAACAGTAAACTAATTATTAGTTTAGAGCTAGAGTGGACTTTAGAGCAGTAAGTAAGTTGGGGTTCATTTATTTCCAAGACTGTTTTACAGATTTAATCAAACTTAAACCTCCTTTAGTTCTTCACTGTTTCAGCAGGTTTAGTCTCATGATGTTTGGCTGCTTGTTTGCAGGCAGATAAGAGCAAACGCCTCCATTCTGTGATGATCAACGTTTGACATTTTAACAGTTAGTATGATAGTGACTGGTATGAAAGGAATGTATCTGATGCCTGACGTCCTCCTGCTTTTAATTTAATCTATTCCTGGTCGGTTCAGGTGGATTGAGGTCAGATGATTGTTAGTGACGACATGTTTTAGTGGAACTGACCTCACTTCACACAGAAAACATCTATAATCACTTATAACGGGATATTTTGAGACATTCCGGTTTATTTCTGACCTTTAAAATATTATTAAACTTTATTTTGACCATATTTTTCATTCCTTCATCTGAATGCTAAAGAGGAAATAAACTAGTTTAGACTCAAAATTTTACAATAAAGCTTGAATTCTTCATACACGAATTTAGTCATATTTAATTTAGGTTATTATTTAAAATCCTTTCTTGTGTTTCTAATGTCAGTGAGATGTAAGCAGTTTTGTATGAATTTACTAAAAACAAGGATTTCATATAAAATCTGCCTCCTGTTGTAAATCGTGTCTTTTAAAGAGTGAATCCTGCTTTTTCTGATGAGTTTATGAACCAATCAGTTCAAAGGACTGTTAAACAAAGGCAGGTTGTGGATAATCCTTCCTGCCGCCCCCTGCGCGTCCACAGCGCTCCGAGAGGCCGTGGATCTTTTCCCCGTGGGTCCGCAGACACTCAGTGGGAGAAGAACGAGGCTGAAACCGAAGCAAATATGAGGCTGAAAATCACAAACTTCATCAGTGGATTATCGACGCAGCGTGGGAGAAAGCCGCTGGTCCACAGCTGCAGGCTGTGCGCGTTCATGGCTCTCGTGCTCATGCAGCCTTTCTAATCGAGCGCTGAAAACAGGATGTGAATGATGCTTAAAGGATGCTGGACTGTTTAGACTTAGTTGGACCCTGATCGAGTTTCTTTTAGTTATTTATCATTTAACGTGTTTTTTTATATTGAATGATGATGAAGGTGATTTTTGTACCCACGATGAACTCAGCTGGTCTTTTGTTTTTTCTAAATAAAGCTTTATTTTCGTAATATTTGCAGCCCAGGATTGAGTCAAACAGCTTCCAGACATTCACAGAATAAATATCAGACATGTAACATTTTTTGAAGAGCTCATCTTAAACCACGTTGTTGTATTTGTCTTCATTTTTATACTGTACATTAAATATTTTCATTGAAAATAATGTTTTTGATTTTTTAATGAACCTTTAATATCTGCTCACAGTGATGACCTAAAGGTCAGGGCCATTTATATACAGTAAAGAGTTTATATTAGTGGAGGTATTTTATTTCTATCATCCAGACTTTATTATAGGAAATGCTTTCATATGTTTTATTAAAAGGTTAAGAGAAGTGTTTCCTCTGCCTGACTTTATTTTCAAATATATATTTTTATAATTACGTTATTTTAGTCTTAAACATGAAATAATTTGTGTATAAGTTATTACGGTCTGTCATCATCTGAGTAAAACAGTTACTCTGTGTATGAATGTCCTTTTTACCAAATATGTTTCACTGCAGTTGTTTCTTGGAAGCTATTTTTTAATTGACTCGATCAGAGACATGTTGAATTTCTGCTCCTCTACTTTTGAACTGAATGTCAGTGAAAATATTTGCCTTCAAGGAAGGGTTTGTCTGTAAAAAGCAAAAATATGCGCAGAAAGATTATTTTCTTTATATTTTAGCATCGATTTTGTAATGTTAAATACTATAAATCCCTTTATATTAGAAACTTATATTTAGGAGTTAATTCACAATAACCTGTTGGTATAATTTATTTCCCGTCTAAAGAGAAACGCGTTTGAATTCCGCCTAGTTTGTCCCTCCGTCCTTCCCGTACTTTCACATGACTTCCACTGCGTGTGACTGAGCTGCATTCCTCAATCTGAACTGACAGCTTCACGGGTCGGTTTACAGTCATGGACAGAGGCGCTCAGTGAGCACCGGGTCCGCAACCGTCTGCGCCGGACAGGTGGACATTAGGACCGGTGGACATTAGGACCGGTGGACATTAGGACCGGTGGACATTAGGACCGGTTTTCATTAGGACGGGTGGACATTAGGACCGGTGGACATTAGGACGGGTGGACATTAGGACCGATGTTCATTAGGACGGGTGGACATTAGGACCAGTGGACATTAGGACGGGTGGACATTAGGACCGGTGGACATTAGGACGGGTGTTCATTAGGACCGGTGGACATTAGGACCGGTTTTCATTAGGACCGGTGGACCTTAGGACGGGTGGAAAGCTGTTGCGGTTTGCCCGCTGCTTTCTGTCCGTTCATGCTCAGCCTGCAGGAGGAAACCCATGATCTGAAGAAAACCAACCGATGGCTGAGCTGAAGCCTCCAGACAGCAGGAGGTAAGATCCGACCCGGCTGCTGGTTCTGGCCTGGTTCTAGAAACCCAGCAGTTTCAGACCCAAACCTTTCTCCAGAACCTGGTTCTGTGGTATCAGACTCCTCTCTGCTCTGCTCTCCTCCTGCTGCAGGTGCACTTACTTCTTCCTCTATGACGGGTCAAAGGTCAGAGGGGAGGGGGACCCCACCAGGGACGGGATCTGCTACTTCTACCCTGAGGACGTAGGACAGACTCTCACACTGCAGCACCTCTTTAACTCCCCCCTCTAAAGACCTGCTGTCCTCTGTCCTCCTCAGACCCCCCTGGACATGCAGGACCTGCTCTGCGGTCAGCTGGCGGGCGTCAGCCGCTGCGTCTCGGAGCTCTCCTCCTCTGCTGTTCGCACCCTGAGGCTCCGCCGCTGCAAGTTTGCCATCCGCATGAAGGAGGACTTCTTCTGGGTAAGACCCGCACCCTCTCTCTCATTCTTCTGCAGCAGGAGCACGTCTGACCGTGTTCTCTGAAGGCTTTCGGCTGCTCCATGGAGGTTCCTACCGTCAGCGTCTGTGAGCTCCTGGATCACCTCATCAGCCTCTTCTGCTTCTACAACGGATCGGTTCGCCAGAGCTATCAGGTGAGTCACTTAGAGAAGGATTCCAGGGAGATAAACGAACAACAACTGTTCAAATATGCTGTTCAGTTTTATTACGAACAGAACATCCCTTCCATCTAATGTGAGGTCGGTTTGTTCTGCAGCTCAGCAGTAAGGAGAAGCTGTCCGCTGAGTGGGCCCGGTACCTGGCCCATGTTCTGTCCGGGCCCTCAGAGCTGCACTACATCTTCCAAAGCGTGAGAACCATCGACCTGAGCAACGTAAGTTTGACAGCAGTTCTGCTTTCAGCTGCTTATCTGGGTTTGCTGCAGATGAGGCAGGATGTGACGGCGTGAAAATCCTCTGCTGTGTCACAGGAAACCCTCCAAACGTCTCTGAGGACGTCTGCACTCTTTCAAACTTGTGTTTTAAAATTAGTTCTTATAAAACTCAGAATCTTTCTGTTAAAGCATTAAAATTGTTTCCATGACGCATAAAGAAGCTCAAATCTAAAAAGTTTCATTTATTGTTTCAGAAAGTAGAACTCGCCTGTTCTAGACATCCGTTGCTTAGAGATCAGAACATTTTAAGCTTTTATTTCTTGTAATTTTGACGTTTCTGTTTTAAAGAAAAATTCTCAGAAAATGAGAATATTTCAGAAGCTGCAGACGATCTCCTCTGCTGAGGGGTTCTGGGAGTTTTGATGCAGAAGGAAGCAGGAAGGGATCTGAAATATTCTGATGTGGATACAGGAAAACCCAGGAAAGCTCAACATTTCCTCCTGAAAGTTTTCCTTTAATCTGTAACGAGAACGTTGGACCACTGAGCTGCGGTCCGGTTCTGGTTCTCCTTGGACCCGGCTGTAGACCATGTGTTGGATCCACTCCACCAAACACCTGAATGAGTTTTGTTTGACTGTCCCCTCCTCCTGTTACCGGGGAAACTTTAACTTCTGCAGGTTTTCCTTCCACTCAACTTTTTATTTAATAAATATTAACATTTTCTGAGAATGAAGTTTTTACCTTTTAAGTTGTGATCATTAAAATAATGATAAATAAAGACTAAAAAAGTTTCACTCAGAGTTGAAATCTTTATAAAATAAACAGATGTTTTGGCAGAAAGCTAAAGCTAACTGAATACCTCTGGTTTCTCCCATCTAATCCTAACTTTGGTGGATTATTTGTAAGAATAGCAGCTCTCTGCCTCTGCAGTACAGTTTGCTTCGAATTTTTTGATAATAAAAAAGTCTGGTTTGTCTCTTGCCTAAAGATCGACCATTTATACTGATGCTGATTATTTTGCCACCAGTCCAACCCTTGGAGATCATGTTTCTTTCTTCTTTCTCCATTTGCAAGATAAAAATGTCACCATGAGAGCAAATGTTATACAAGTCCCAATTTAAATACAAACGTATTAACGAATCAAACAAACATTAACAGCGTATAGAGAATGGAGGGGGGGGGTGCTCCACATGGCTGCTCATTAAAGTTCCAGTTTTCTTTTCTAGCTTTGATTTTATTTATTTGATTATTAACCTTCTTGGTCTTCAGTCTCCAAACCTCTGAGACCTTCACAGATTAGTTATTACTGAGATTAAATCTGGACTCAAGATTATAGGATTTCTGAAAGACATCATTGCTCAGAGATTTTTCTTTTAACTGTTATATTTCAGGATGTCAGCGTGTCGTAGAATATATTTAAACACACTGATTTGAGATTTGTCTGTATTACCATGTATGAATCTCCTTCATTTGTCGTTGATACTTTCTGTTCTCCTGTTATTTAAAATCCATCGTGTGAATCTGTAACATTCTGAAATGTGGAAACGTTTTTCGTGGCCGTGGAGAATCGCAGATTACTGGCAGCTTCTGCTGCGCTGTAAACCCTTCCTGAAAGGTCATTACTGACTCTTCTTCGCAGGTTGACCCCCTTCTCCTCCTCAAAGCTGCCCTCATCCTGCAGGCGTGTCAGCGCTGCCCCCTGGTGTTGGCAGGATGCATCCTTTTCAGAGGAAGGTGAGCTGATGGTCTTTTGCTTTTTTACACCTGTTTGTTGTTTTCCTTTTTAATATCTGACCCTCCTCGTCTCTTCCAGGGTTGTCAGCACACAGATGCCTCCAGAGCTAACAATAAAGGTCATAGTTCATGAGAGCGAATCATACACCAAGGTAGGAACTGCTGGCATGATCAGATAAATAATAAAGAGGCTGAAAAAAAGTCACATCTGGGAAGATTTGAATGATGTGGTTATAGTTTGACTCTTCAGCAGGTGATTTAGGTCACATCGTTCAGCAGGTGAACAGGTCCGTTCCCTACAGCAGAGTTATCCCAAACCATTATACTCCTACCAACTGGCTTTACAGCAGCTTCTCTTGTTGTTTAGAGTACAGAGACAAAAGATAACAAATATTTTCTGCTGTATTTATACCTGATTTTATGGAGATTGTACCTATTAGCCTGCTGTCTGTTATGCTAGGCTAAACAGTTAGCCTAGCAGCTTTGTAGCCTCGCTTTACAGACCGTTAATGATGTTTTTTTACTGATATAGATCATGCGCTCTTAAAAAGGAAACCAAATTGTTGCTGTAACAGAAAATGTTTGTTTTCAGATGCAGAGGTCAGGTGGAGAAAGTCCAACCAGCTCAGACGGCGCTTCTGTTAGCTCAGCGGTTGTGTTCCTGACGCCATCCGAGCTTCACCACCTGAAATCTGCTCCTGTGGACAAAACCTCCTGGTAAAGTTTTTCCCTCCTGGATTCTTCATTCAAACCCAGAACCTCGACGCTAATAAAGCTTATTCTGTGTCTGATGATCCTTAAAGTCAGTTTAGAATAATTCTGATTAGATTATGTTTATTTAGGCTTCTCTAAATCTAAGCCAGACGTTTTCTGATCCACCAGAGATTAAAGGATCATTTTTATCATACCTGCTTGTTCTTTACAATTTTCTTTATTTTTACAAACAAACACATTAGTTTCCTTTTTAAATAACGGTTCAGCTCACAGTATAACATTTGAATGCGCCTGCACATTGAAACCCATGTTGTATCATTTGTTTTATTTTATTTTTTAACATGTTTTACTGTAGCCTCTTGGTAAATAAATATTCAGAAACAATCATTTTACTCACAGTTGTCACCTGTGTTCATAACCTTATAGTTCCGGCTTCAATAAAAAGGATGCTGCACATGTTAAACTTTTATTGACTTTTCCAAAAAGATATTGTTTTGAAAAGTTGTTAAAATGTTCAAAATTGTGAACGACCTCTAATCATCAACTAGATCTGTCCTGCTGTAAAGTATTTCTTATTTCAAGTCTGATCAATACGAATGACTAAAAACTTCTCTGCTTTTTAAATTCACACCCAGGGGCCCTTTATCAGGCTATGAACCCGACCGTTCCTGCCACCCAGTAGGCTGTGCCGCCCTGGGAGGAGAGCCGGGTCTAACTGTATTTTTTTGTCTTCCAGTTTCCATCCTGCTCCAGAGAAAGACGCCCCCCCTAAGAAGACCAGGCTCTCCAGGACGCTGTCGGACACGGCCTCCTGCGAGTCTCCGCTGCCTCGTCCAGCGTTCGCTCAGAAAGGCTCCGTCAGCCCTCGTCTGTCGGGATCTGAAGACTCCGTGTTCAGTCCAGCTCCGTCCCAGAGAGCCGCTGAGTCCCCCTGTCCTCCGTGTCCGAATGGAGCGGACGCTCCTGAGACGGCGGAGGGGGAGCTGGAGGAGTCACATTGTCACAGTTTTTACAGCAGTGGAGACGGAGTGAGCCAGACGCTCAGCGAAGGAGACGCTTCAGCGTTTGAGGAAACCGTCAATCTGAACGGAGGCGCCGCAGCGACGTTCTCGGCTGACTGCGGGAACGACTCGTTAGGCGACGATAAGACGACAGCGGGAGATTTTGAAGGCCTCCAAGTGGAGAGCAGGCAGCCTCCTCCTGGTTCCTGGTCTCCTGACAGCCTGGAGGACGGCCCCCTGGTTGCCATGACGCTGTACACGCACCGGGTCAACAGCCTGGTGCTGGCCCTGCTGGTGGAGCCCGGTTTCATGAGTGACGCTGCGTCTGTGGAGGAAGTGGTGAGGAGGAGCAGGTTTTAAGGTGATGACATCACTGCAGCCCAAAACTGAAATCTTTTCTTTTTCCAGAACCACAGCAGCCTGGCTTCCCTGAACGGACTGGAGGCGCATCTCAGGGCCGTTCCTGCGGTGGCCCCGGGTGCTGCGGGCCCCTACCTGTTCGCTCATCATGACTCCGTCCAGAACACTCTAAGCAGTAGGACCCTGTGGTTCCTGTTTTCCAGCTCTGAGCCTGGATCTGCTGCTTTATATCCGTCTCTGATGAGCTAACGGCTAATTAGTAAAACTGTGATCAGCATTCCTTTGTGCAGCTGCCAGGATAACGGTCCTGTCATTGTGTGTCTCTGCAGCCAACGTGTCTGGCCGACCTGGGGGAGCCCCGGAGCTTCCTTTTGTCCGAGCCGCATCGCTGCTCCACTCGCATTTCTTTGACACTGAGACTCTGCAGGAGGCTATTATCAGGTCAGCTTGGCTCTGCATGGTGGGGGGAGTTCTTGTTCCTCTCGGGAGAAGTGTGTGTGTGTGTGTGTTGGGGGGTAATTTGTCAGGTTTTTATGGTTAATATTTTCATCCTATGTCTCTTAGTGCTTTTTCTCAAACCTAAGCAGAAAGAGCCGCAGCCCGTCAGGCTGATGGGCTCCTTTCTTTCAGTTCAAGTTTTAACATGAAAATGTTTGCGGCCCGTTTTCCCCACAGGAACGCCGGTACCGCCGTGTACGGGACCCGCAGCGTGGCCCAGGAGACCTACTTCCAGCAGCACGGCACATCCCTGAGGAACTCCGGCATCCCCAACCAGCAGGACAGCGCCTTCTCGCTGCCCAGCAAGGCCCGGCACCGGCTCCTCAAACATGGCGTCAACCTGCTGTGAACGGCCCGACCGGACCGACCAGGACCAGAACTTCAAGCAGGTGTAAAGAAAGAGCAGCTCAGGACTTTAAAAGTTTCCCTTTGCTGCTGCTGAACTTCAGCAGATCAAAGATCGACATACGCTGATAAAATTCACGCTGTTTTGAAACTTTATTGATCTCATCTAAACGTACAGGATTTGTGTGGTGAAGCAGCACAGAGGACATCAAGGAGAACAAAACATGTCTCTAAATAAAACAACACAACTACCTACATTCAGATGCCACCTAATTAAACCCAAATGAAAGAGTCCGCTGGTGTGTCATAAGTGGCAGCATGATGCTGTGGGATGATTTTCTTCAGCAGCAATAAGGAAGCTGTTCAGAACTGATTCAAATAAAACTGAAAGCTGCAGAAGAATGAATCCGAGGTTTATCTTCATGCAAGAAAACAACCCTAAAACATCCAGCTGAACCTAAAGTGTTTGTGGCATCGCTGTGTTTTAAAATGGCCTAGTCAAAGTCCAGGCCTGAATCCAACCTGCAATGTGCAGATTATAGACCCTTTGCATCTTGTCTGACTGAACTCTGTGCTTTAGCAAGAACCGGTAAAACTGGGTTGGGGAGTGGGGGGGGCAGGTTTCTATATGTAAAATCAAATCTCTGCTTTATTGTTCTTCTACTTCACAGCCATGGTTGGAACATGAGAAAAGTTCTAATAGCAGGACAACTTTTGGACTCTTTTTATGTAACGTTTATCCACAGATCGAGTCATTTATATGTTTCATATATTTTCTTTTAAGGGGGGGGGGTGTATTATGTGAGCACTTATAGCAGCTGGTGTTTTCAAACTGAACAGCCATTCTACTACCTTCATGCTGCTGATATTTTAGTTTTAATAATGTTCCTTTTCCTTCTGCTTTAAAGCTGATTCTGATGCTTTATTTTCACATTTCAGATTTTATTCTCAATAAAACTGTAAAATATCTCACCGATCTGCTTGTTGTTGTACTGTGCTCTGTCAGTCAGGCCATGTGTTCTCTTCTTTTTGTTACTCCGTGTTTAGAGCCATGGGGGCCTCTTAGGGACAGCAGCAGAGGCCTCCATTGTTTTGTCACTTTTAGTTTCTAACATGACCCCGAAAAAAAGAAGGGGTGTGGGCACAACATAACCAAACACATGAATGTGTGAATTTACTTTAATTCCCCTGATGCTGCGCTGCTGTAAACAAAGCATGCTCCAAATATGGGCCGATTAGAGTCATTAGCAGAGCGGCTGAATGTGAAAGGAGCGGGGCGGCGCGCTTTGGGGCGCCTCATTATGCACGCGCATTAAAAGAAAGCAGTGGGGGTCAAATGAGTAGTTTAAGGAGCAGGGACAAAAAAAGAGGGGCAGGGACTGAGAGGAGGGCCGGGATTCAAATTCTAAAAGATGAGCTGTGCCTTTTGTCAGTGGGGTATATAGAGCTGAGAGAAGTCAGTCAGTTTGGAAACTGCAGAGTTGAGGCTCCATCATGGCTGCTCCACGTTACTTATGGATCGCTTCATTTCTTATCTTACTAACCTGCGATGCCGGAGTCTTAGGTCGCACACTGGACTCATCTGGGTTCCGGTTAGAGTCTCCGCAGACCGCGGATGGATCATCTGGACAGATTTTACGCACAAATGGAGAGAGGCGCTGGAGGCGCGGGGCGTCCGCCACGGCGCGCTGCGCGGGGCCCGGAGGCCCCTGGATGGAGAACAAGCAGCAGGCTCCCCGGGATGGAGCCACAGTGCTGCAGCTCCGCGTGCGGCCCTATTCCTCCGGAGCATCGCGTGGCTTGGTTTTTCCCGGGAAATCTCTCTTTAGTTTTATCCGACGGGTTTACCGCTGCTGCAAGGAGGGAGGCGCCTGCAGGAGCGTTAAAGGGATTCAAGGCAGACTGAGAGGAGGTGAGCATCCATGGTTAGAGATCACTTATCAAGTTATTTGTTTCTCTTGCTCTATTTTACTGTCATTTTAATCAAATCCTTGGTTTAAAGGTCGAAGAAACTCAGCTGACTGCATGGAGTCACTGACAGGATTCTCTGAAGGATAAAGAAAAAGGACAGTTGCTTATATTGTTGATTTTACAGAAATCCCCCCTTGCAAGCATGCATGTAGTGACAGTGGAGAAGAAAACTTCCCTTTTAACAGGAAGAAACCTGGGAGACGTTTTGCTGGGTTAGAAGGGGATGGAGACGAACAAAGTCACAGAGGCAGTGATCCAGGAAAACTCTAAAGAGATGCGGTTCTTTACTGAACGGCTGTGTGAGGGAATCCCTTCCTGCTCACACACCAGACCTCAACTATTTCAGCAAAACATCTCTAAAGTCAGTCCTAGAGGCCGATGTGCTGCATGTTTAAGATGCTTTCCTGCTTCAGAACATCTGAGCTCCATTTAAGGTTGATGGACTGAACTTTGCTGCAGGGAAATATCTAAAACCTGCAGAACATCAGCCCCCGATGGCCGACTTTGGACGCCACTGTGTCAAAATAAACAGATTATAAATAATCATCTCATGCATTTTTTTCAGTTCAGATGAACTGATGGTCACCTCTTTAAAAACATTGAAATAGTCCTTTATTAGCTTTGGTGTTAGCCTCTACCTGTAGTTTGCAGCAGCATTTCTATGTCCACCTTCTGCAGAAGTTTGAAGATGCAAAAAAAGCACGTCTGAGGGTTTGATGTGCAGCTGAGCCGTAACTGTGCATAACAGTGTTGTGATGCTCTCCCAGCCTGCTGCCCTGGGCAGAGAGCCACGTCTCCCATGCTCAGTCAGTCACTATTGTCCCTTTTCTAAAAAAAAGCAGGGTCCTGTGATTGTTTAAATATACTTATATGTAGCTGCTTTGCTAAAACTTTCCAATGACAAATCTTTACATTTCAGTCTGATTAAACAAGCACTAACAGAAACGACCGTAAATGTTTTTCTTTATCACTGAAGACTGAAGAATCCGTGACAAACATCCAGAAAGTTTAACCAGGAGGGAAAACAACTAGAGCATATTTCTATAAATAAAACACAAACTGTATTTCCTGCAGCCCTGAATTTGGAGCGAATGATTTAGTGAAGACCAACTGAAAAAGGATTTTAATGCCGAATGGAAAGCAGCTAATTGTATCAACTCAACCCCGTCAAACAGCTGCAGTGTAAGGCCTTGTTTTCTAGCTTATTTGGTGGAGTGCAGCCTCCTTGTTGAATGGAAAATGCAAATCAGCAACTGAAAACTGGTACGGGGGTGCAGAGCCAAACTGAAAACAAAGCTAGTTAGGCATAGGAGAGGCTGAAAGCTCTGCTCCAAAGGATGCACTTCTACTGTAGCTACATGGAGGCTCCTAATCTTTGGTCACATGAGGATCAGAAATAGTTTAAACACCTAACAAAGGATGCATACCATAAACAGAGTAAACATGTGAGTGGTTGCGGAACCTTTAAAAATCACCAGGCAGGTAGTAACTTCCTTCCTGTCTGTAATGGAAAACCCCAAACAAAGAAATATGACCGCATCTCCTACGGCAAAATTTATGTTTGCTATGGTAACGTTTTAAATGCAAACGTCGGCATTGTGGGCTCTGAATGAGAACCACATGGGGGGTGGGGTGTGTTGGAGCAAAGATGAGACCTGTTGTTTTGGACAAGAGAAATGATGAAAAGTAACCATGACACAGAGACAGCATGAAAACATTGTAAATGCCTTCAGATGTTTATAAGACTTAAAGGTGTAGCAGAGGACAGACATTAACAACTTGTTCACTTCAACTCCAACAAAGAACTAGGTCATCTGCATACATAGAAATACTTGCTGGGTTTGAGTTTAACTCCATAAATTGTTCAGGTATCCTGAGAGATTAACATAGAAGTTAGAAACCTGCAATCAATCAGAGCAGCGGAGACCCCGCCCCTCAGCTTTATAATACCTCACCTGTACAGGTGTGGACATGATGCTCCATGTTGTGGTTCCCAAAGTTTGGCTCCAGTATCTGGGTAATAAAGAACAGATCAAAAGTGAGACATTAGTGGGTGATTCTGTTTGTGTTGCCTTTTCATTGAGGTGATGAGTTTCCTCTGCTGGTAGTGGAGCAGAGGTGGAAAAAGTTTGACTGTTTTATGAAACTGAATGTTCTGCTTCTTCTCCACCAGATACCGGTGTTGAGTTTGTCCTCACCAGGGAGATTTTAGCGATGAAGGTAAGGAGAGCGGAGCTTCATCTTCAGCTCTCCAACCCGCAGCATCTCAGCGTCACCCCCATCATCCCCTTCATGGTGAAACACAATTTCCCCACCAGGTAAAATGACGCTTCCTGTTTTAGACAGAAAGATAAAAACTGAAACTCTGATCGTGAAGTTTAATGTTTATTTTGCCTGTAGGTACAGCCTGGTTTCTCTGGGTGACGCAGTCGAGCTGAAGGTGGACCTCCTGTTCCTGTTTCAGCACCTGCAGGAGGCGGCAGGCGGCGAAGGCCGAGGCCACAGCTTGGTCAACATGCAGCTGGGGAGGCTGTTCTCCAACGACGAGCTATCAGGTGGAAAAACCTCTCTGGGAATTCTGCAGGACACAGACGGACAAATGTGGGATGATGGGCTTGATAACGGGCTCCTGGCTCTGGACGTGGGCTTAGTTCTGAGCTGCAGTCAGGCTGGATCGGACGTCCCCTGTGGAAGTGGGGGTGTGCACCTCTCACACGCACCCTTCATAGCCTTTTATTACAGATGATGGACTTTTCAGCATAAAATCATTTAATTTGTCAGAAAAGTTCAAACATTTTGAGGTATCCGGCACTTCAATGTCAAGTTTAATTTATAGACGTTTTGCAAGCTCTACATATATAGATCTATATATATATTATATATATAAATATGTAAATATTTTGTTCAAAAAGTTTATTTTATCAATCTTTTGTTGATAAAGTGCTATAAAAAATGGTGTGTGGTCTTTTTATGGGGTAGATGTGTTCAGCTGTTCTGCTTATTGAAGATATGTGCTTCTAATTGAGGACGGCGGTGAGACCACCTGAACAAACACAGGGTGGCCACACACGCCGAGACCCTGAGCAGAAAAACAGAAGCAGTGGAAACATGTAAAGTTGCTTCTACATACACTAGAAAATCAGTAAGAAAATATCTATTTATTTATTTTAAAATGTTGATGATTTATTTTCTTAAAGTTGATAAAAATTCAAAATTCCTTTTTTAAATACTTTTCTTTTTATACAGTTCTGTAGAAATTACAAACTATAAACACAGAAGAGGCCAAAACAAAGGTGTTAACAGAATATATAAATATTTGTTTCTTCCTTTTTTTATTTGACTAAACCGTTTTCCTATTTAATGTAATATTCTGATTATTTTATGCTTAGTTTAAAAAAATCCCAACACTAACATCACACAAACAAAAAAAACTGGGATGTTTTGTCACTAATAGTGAGCAAAGGACAGCCTAAAGTTGCAGTAGTGCTATTTTGATATTTTTTAGTTGTTTCAGGCCAAGCGAAGCAACTAAACAGTCTGTTTTCTTAACCAGCAGCATACGTCCAGGAAAACATTTGCCTTTTTAAAGTGATTGGTAAGTAAAGCTTGGAAAGAACTCCTGAAGTTTGGCTTTTCTAGAAGAATCTGACAGCTATCTGTGGAGCTTGGTAACATACACAAGCAGGGACAGAATACAGAGAAAAACTACGCTGCAAACGGTGAAGGAAGATTAGCCAAGAACTGGAGCTAAGAGCTACAATTTGAGGTATTCAGATAAGAGCCAGGTTTATTTTTTCTTGGGTCGGTCACCTTGTGTGGAAAATTTATAACTGAAAGGAAGAAAAAACAAACATGAAAGGACTTTTAAGGATACTCGTCTTTATGGTCATTTTCCAAAACTTTCAATGCTTTAAGCTTTTCTTTCAAATTAAAATGTTTCAGTGATTTTAAAAACCCTGAGAACCTTGTATAGAAATGTTAGTGACCTGTTCTTATTGAATTATTTTGTGACAGCTTTGGTCACAGCCACAGCTTTGAGGGGACATGCATTAAAGGCCACTCAACGGTTGGGACACATGGAGTGAACTTTAGATGAACTCAGAGAAACAAATGTTTCTAGGAGTAGATCTGGTGGATTTCTTCTAAACCAGAGACTGGGTCTAAAAAGTGTAAGAAAAGTTAAAGAGAAAAAGGCCTGACCTTCTGTTCAGTGGTTTAAAGTCTTTAATTACCAGATAAATGTGACTTTAGGTCAGCAAACCGGTCCAACCTAAAGCTCTGCTTCTTTAACAGATCCACAGATAAGTCCTGTTTATGTTTTTATAATTGCATTAACTTCCATTAGGCTGACATTTTATTAAATATTGTTTTGTTTTTCTTAGTAATATTTGGAAAATTCTACTTTGGGGTTTTTAGATGTGAGCCACAATCAAACCATCCGAAACACTGAGAAATCTTTGAGTTATAGGTTTGAAAATGAGTCCGTAAAACATCTTTTTGATAATATTTCCAGCAACTTCAGTAGGTCTACATATCCCAGACTCGTGCATCTAATCGGCAGCTGACAGTTAAAACACCTGAAGTAACAGCTGCCGCATGAATCCGATGCAGCCAAAACCTGGAGGCCAAACAATGAAAACAACGTGAGACAGGTTCTGATAAAAATAGCACATTTATTAAAAAGATACAGCATAAATCAGCAATTTACCCATCTTGCATCTTGAAATATGCCACATCTGCGTCACAAGATCAGGGGTCTTACAAATATTTCTCAGTCCACCTCCTGCTGCTGTTGCCACCTCTGACGTCTATCCAACTTGTATCTAGAGTATGACAGGATGCATAAAGCGAAAAGAAAACTCGTTCATTCACACATTGCACCGTGTGACTGCCAGCAGACCTCGCTGAACGAATGAAGGCCACCGATGAGCTCATGGTTCTGCTCTTCAGCCGCTGCCTCGCTTTGAACGAATCTAATCCGTGCAGCTTTATGGGTAAACACTTTAATCAAGAAGAACAGTTACTGTGGCTTTTTTTAGGTCATCATGGAGGAGAAATGTTTTTTCCCCTAGTTTATCATGTGAGGGAAAAACAGCAAAGTTTCATAGATTCAAGAAACTTATGGGTTAAGATAACCGTCAATAAAAACATGTCTGAATTTGTAAATGAAAGTCAGAAGCACAAATTGATTCGTTTTCATTCCTTGTTGTTAACTCATACATACATGTGACATCAAGTGTTTTTATTTGCAAGAAAACAAGAATAAGGAAGCTGTTCCCCTCCCAACCACCAGGTGGTAGTAATGCACTTCAGGGTTGTTTGCATGCTGCAGTTAACGAGAAGAATAAAAACCATATAGATTGAACATTTGATCGATGGAGGAAAAACATTTTATTTGGCTTTCAACTCCAAAGTTAAATGTTTCCCAAACCTTTCCTCATCAATCTTTTAATTTTGTTGGCCAAATTCCATTTGCATAAATTTAAATTTCTA
>JAUZNJ010090162.1:0-22586 GCA_034780135.1 Jordanella pulchra | reverse complement strand
AAACTGTCCGTCGGGATCCACAGGGTCAATATACACGGCCGGGCTGCTATAGCCAAACCTTTGGTCACTCGTGCCAAGAAAGAAAGCCATGAATTGAATGAATGTTTTTTGTTTTTGATGGCTTACACATGTGTACCCAATCTGTTATTTTAAACCCTGACCAATATATCAATATCTAGGAAATTCTGTAAATAATTTGTCCTTGCATTGTAATGTGAGAGTCCAACACTATTTTATATTTTAGTTTGGAAACCGATGCGACCCCACAACCAGCAGTTGTCTGCGGAGAAAAGCTCTGAACATAATGCTCAAAGAGAAACTTTTGTTTTAGAACCCCTGATTAAATTTCCCAACACACTGGATTGTTTTTTATTAAGAATGCATAAGATACCTTCTTAAGATCAGACCTGACAGTAAAAAAAGATCTTACTGCCTTCTATGTATGTTCCAAGAGAGAGGAAGGAGTCAGCTAGCAATAGGTTTTCTAAGTTTGTTTTTTTTTTTTTTTTACCTAAAGGATCAGTTGGAGGCAGAGGGACACACTGCTGTTCAGCCATCTGAATTCTTCCTTGGTGAGGAAAGCTCTTCATCACTTCTCATCATCCTCAGAAATGAAGACATTGCAGACCACATTTTTAAGGTAAAGAAACAACAGGTCAAGCTAATTCATTTTTGGTTTCGTAAAGCATCGGGAGTTAATGACTGATCTCAACTTTTCAGGTCCCTCATTTGCTCAAGCTGAAGCTGACCCCAGGTGTGTTGTTTGCTGGAATCGATGAACCAGATGATGTCATTAACCTCACCCATCAGGAGCTTTTCACTCGGGCTGGTTTTATAATGTTTGACCGGGCAGTGCTGGAGCCGCTCAGCATTTGTATGTTCATTTATCTAAATATGTTTTTATTATTTTTTAAGAGTTAAAAGTTTCTCAAAGTGTATTTTTTTGTGAATTTTTAGGCAACATGAAAGAGATCTCTAAAAACCTGCAAGCACTCAGTAAAACCGGGAAGTGGAAATGGATGCTACACTACAGAGACAGCCGTCGGCTGAAGGAAAATGCAAGGTTGGTTTCTTTCTCTTAAAAAATAGTTACAAAACTATGTTTGTCTCCATATTACACCTTTTATGTAAACAAACCATTTATTAGTTGGTTAATACATTTTTTTAATTGCTCAGTTTCCAAGATATGCTTCTTAAAGAAATTGTCCTGTCACTCAGTTTAGGAAGTAAAATTAGCAGTATTTAGGTTTGTGAGACATTGAGGGAAGTAGTTCAAGCTTTTATTTCTGGCATTTTTTATGATTATTGCGTATAAATGATAATTCCAAGTTCAGTTTCTCTGAAAATTAGAACATTATCAAATTCGTTAAATAATGAAAACCCATGGTTTCAGATCCTAATCAGTTTATTGTCTCTCAGTCTGGGTCAGAAGGCTACATAAATCATAGGTAAGATTGGACAGATGTCTAGAAGACAGACATTGACACCTTTCATAAGGAGAAAAAGCTATAAAATGTCATTACTGAAAAAGATGTTTTTCCAGAGAGTGCACTATTCAAGCATATCTGGAAATTTAAGTGGAAAACAGCAGTTGAAGGACGGGAATGTCGAGCAAAGTCGGTTCACTCAAGTTGGTGGAGCTTCAACAGGAGTGGAGTTAGGCTGGAGATGGCGTGTCAATACTCCATAAATGTCGCATTCGTCTTTTGTCTCCTCCCCGAACCACAAATGACAGAAGGTCATAACTTACCTGTCCTTAGGAGGAAAAGGATTGTTGCTTAGTGGTCCATAGTCCTCATTTCAAATGAAAATAAACTTAGCATTTTATGTGGACTTTTGGTTTCAAGAACTTTGTCAGACAAACATCCTTGGTCATTCATGGTTTTTGAACCATTATACTGAAATGTTGCACAGAATGTCTTCTAATGTTTATGTTTAAAGTCAACCTTTTCTTAACTTTGACTCCAGGATGAGTGAAGAGGCAAACAAGAAGAAGCTCTTCATGTACTGGTGCCAGGATGCTGGTATACTGGAGGTCCTGCCTTACCATGAGTGTGACCAGATGACCAAAGATCAACCAGACTATCTTGCATGTTTGCTCCGACTGCAAGTCCAACATATATCCTCTCGTTTGACAGTTTTTATAACTGGTAAGAAACTATATATGACAGCCACAGTTTTTGTTGTTTAGATTCATTCATTCATTTAAAAAAGCTGAAATAAGTCTTTGTCCGTCATGGCAAAAATTAATCATAAGTGGTGGCTGTATTGTCAGTCCCCTTCGGTTTAGGAGTATTGCTCAAGTTGACATGGGATCAATGAGTTTCTTAAAAGTTAGAGGTTTCAGTATTAGACAATCATTAACAACCAAAACATCTCTTTATTACCAAGCCATGATTAGGTCAGATTTGTTGGCTCATTCTTTTCAGACCTCAGCCTATTGAGATCAGGATCAGTGATACTTGCTGCATAAGGAGGACTAGCTTTAGTTCCTTCATTGGTGGATCAGTTTTTTTTCAGGGTTTTTCGCCTCTGGTGTTGGAGGCTGTGAGATATTGTTCTCCTTTTATGACATTTGTTATTATGCATAATCATGGCAACCATAGAAAGCTATCTTAAATACACCTGGAATCGGATTATTAACATCTCTAAATTAAATTCAAAAATACTTTATTAGTCCCAAAGGGAAGTTAAATGTTAAAGAAACACTTTTGCTTTTCTCCAACTAAATGTGATACATGTGGATAGCTGGTAGTGGTCTGTCTAAAGCTTAAATGATACTTAAACTACTTCTGCAACATTCCAACAGTTTGTCAGATCTGTACCACAGAACACAAAACTTTAAACTTGTTTTATGCAAATGTCAAGGACTCGTACATCTCTAAAAGTAAGACCACCTTTTAGGAAATCAGTTTTTTCTGCTCAGAGTAGAGGTGGGCAAAATGGCAAAAATATCACATCAAAATTTTTTCTAATAAAATCTCGAGTTCTGTTTTATCACGATTTTGCGTACATTTTTGAGAGTAATTTAAAAGTCTTTGGTTAGTCCAACAATACTATTTACGTAATAGAAAGTTATGTTCAAACAGGTAATCGGTATGAGCATCAAATCGAAAGAGGAACTAAAAAAAATCAAAGTATTTGAACTTACCAATGATGGAATAAAAAAAAGGTATTGTGATAAAATAAAGAGCAGACATTCAAGATGTTAGTAAAAAGGGTTAAATAACAACTTTTGTGTTATTTTTCTATTTGATGCTAACAAGTTCATCACTTTAGTGCAGTAATGAAATCCTGACTTGTATATCCTTGTAAAGCCAGTACTTAACAGAACGTTTTGGAAAAATGAAAAATATGCCCTGTGAAATTAAGATGTTAAAAATCTATTAAACTACATTTGACTTTGAGCCGCTGCAGTTTGCAGCAGTAATTATAATCCCACAAACTACTGCATTTAGCCCTGATTATGCAATGTCTTTGTGTTCTCTACCAAATCACTAACAGGTTTTACTTGTATTTCCAGATGCAACCACAGACAGTGCCTTTGAGGAGAACGGGGTATTGACAATGACTTTAAACACTTTTCTCACAAAGTGTCCAACAGAAATATTAAGTCTGAACTGAAAAGGCCGGATGGATGAGACTCTCTGGACCATCAGACAATCAAAAAGCTCTTTACAGCCACCGGTGGTGGGATTTTAACACGTCTACTACATGAGCAGTTAATAAACAGTTTAGTTTTTTTGTTTAGTTTAGTTTTTTTTAAGCAGGCCTTTTGGATCATGCCTCTGTATAAACCCTAGTTATGATTCTATTAGTGAATAGATTGGCAGTTTTGCCGATATGCTGGCAGCTGTGCTGTTTGAACCAAGCTTGCATCATAACTTAAAAGATTGTATATTGTGCTGTGATTTAGGCATTATTAATATTTGTCCCGACATACGGACTGTATATTTTTACAACAAAGCAAGAAAGCTACATCTGACTGTTTTTGTTAAACATTAAAAATTTAAAGATTACACTTGTACAGTATTTCTTAAATGTATTTAGTTTAACGATAGGCATTTCTTGTAAAAGCCTGATAGCTACAGTGTTTAGTTGAATGTGTGTATACAGGTTTGAGACTGTTTTGTATCTGGGAAATTAGCTTTTCTATTTTCCTAATGTTTGTTTTTCTTCATATATAAATCATTATAAAACTTGCACAGACTCTTATTTTCTCAAGCAGATTTAACTCCAAGCAAAGTTTATAGCTTTGCACAGAATCTGTTTTACACCTAATGATTAGATCCCTTAAACTTGAATGGAACCACAGGAAAAGCTGCTGCAGGGATTTCTGCACAGTCTGGATGCGTTTCAGCTCTGGATACATCTGAAAAAATGGAATAAAGGTTTTTTTTTTTTCAGAATACATTGTTAAAAATCTTTTTTATATATATATAAATTATCCCAGCCAATGCATTCCACCTGCACGCAGCCTTGCATAAAACTCTTCAACATTTCATATTTCATCCAGTTAACGGTGACTAGTATAGGATGGAAAATCAGAAACTACACTTTTTTTTTTTTTTTTCAAAGTGTTTTTGTTCAAATTACCTAAATTCTACTTAGATAAATCTCAGATTCCAAAGTCCCTGCATTAGTAAATGCTCAATATGTGTGTAATTAGATCCAGCTGTTTTATGATTGGCTCAAAGGTTTGTTAGAGAACAGTAAGGTGTAGGCCACAAATGGGTCAGGAATTATGTTTTTGAGCTTTAAAGATATTTATGCACTTTTTTTAACCAGTAATGAGAAAACGGAAAACTAAACGTTAAATAGAAACATCCAAGGACATTTTACACCTGAAGATACAAGCCAGTGGAGAAAATTAAGCAGAGAAGGGAAGCCAGAGGATGAATCTGACCTATGTTAGAAGGGGCAAAAAGCAAATGGAATGTAGTTTAGCAAAAGTTTGACATCTACACTAAATATAAAAGTATAACATCTTTGTTCACTTTGGAAAAGAAAAGAGTTTCGCCCAAAGAAAACTTGAGTGTAGATGTAGATCTATAGACCTGAGGCCAGTATCACAGAGGCAGGAGGCTGATAATTTTATTCATGTAAACAAGTCTTATTTTTTGTTCTTCCCATTATGCTCAGCTTTGAGTTGGTTCATCAGACATCAGGATTTGAGTTCATAAGTTTAGGCATTTTTATCTTGGTTTTTATACTGATGGGCTGATAAACCTCTGAAGCAATCATGCCTGAAAAAACTACGGGTGATGATGTGAAATTTGAGTCCAGAAAAATCTAATAACAATCTAAATGTAGTTCTTGTTACCTTTTAGATGAGTTTATGCGCTCTTTTTAAAATCTTAGTTCTCAAACAAACGTATTCTCTTTTTCCCCCTTTAAATTAAATGTGATTTTTTTCCCCCTGAATCCAGGAAAAGCAGGATTTTTTTTTTTGTAATATTAAGAACAGGGTTTCAGATGCGGAAAGTCTGAGGTAAAAATGTTCTTGTCCTTTAAGTGTGTATCTAAATATAAAGTATACCTACTAGACCTCCAGTCAATATTTAAACAGCAGTCTGGGATCTAGAAATAGTTTTAATGACACTGCAAGCCATTGGATGTCTTTTAATCCAGCACCACCTTGTGTATACAAGGAAACCTGCACAAGCAAGCACCGAAAAACTAATATAAATCGTGTTCTCTATTTATCTGAGCTTTTAAATGCAAGAATCAGTCTGAATTTTATCAAAGTTTGGGTGATATATTACATCTGAAACCTGTGGGCAGCTTATTACTTTTATTTGCTGCCCTTGGTGTAAAAGCTAGCTTTGCTTTAAGAGGTTTAAACGTGAAAGTTACTATCAGTAGCCAAAAACCTTTATGTTCAGAGTATCCAGCGGAAAATAAGGACGAGTCTGTTTAAAGGGGTTCTTATGACAAAAGACATCGCTCAACCATCGACCATGTTACCCCTAAATATCCAACGATCTGACGGAGGAGCTTCCTGGAAGTGTTCAGACACAGGGGAGGTGCTGTTCATGACTGAGCCGATTTGATCGACCAGCTCATGTGCGAGGCCAGGGACCTCTTACATAGTTAACTCGCTCTTCCGGAACGAGACCAGTGGAAAGTGAAAAAGGGGAAGTGTAACGTT
The DNA here is from genome assembly GCA_034780135.1 of Jordanella pulchra. Classification (NCBI taxonomy): domain Eukaryota; kingdom Metazoa; phylum Chordata; class Actinopteri; order Cyprinodontiformes; family Cyprinodontidae; genus Jordanella; species Jordanella pulchra. The sequence continues at coordinate 16,435 of JAUZNJ010090162.1, read as the reverse complement.
ATACCCAAGTCTGTGGTTATTACATGTAGTGACTGCAGAGGGCGCTGATGAGTTCATCAACATGTGATGTAGTTTGATTGCTATTAATTGAGCATTTTATATCTTAAACCAAAATAAACCAAAATTGAACACCTTTTTTCACGTACCTTTCTTCATTTTCTGGTATGTTAAATTTTCAAGAACTGCCTGGATGAGATATGGAACTAAAATACAGTCCCATCTGGAAAATGAGATTTGTCATGTTTCAGACATTATTTCTCAGATAGGATGTCATGGTGCCACTGCGCTCAGTTTATGTAGACTGGCTTCACAACTCAAGGCTGTAATATGACATTTTTTTTTAGTTTATCAGAACCTATTCATTTCCTGTATAAAAGTACTATTTTGGTTCCATGGTGCCAACTTTGTTTGTGAAACCTCTCAAGCAACAGGTTTAAAGAAACTGCAGCCAGTTGCTGAACTGTTTGATGAAAGATGACACAAGAGTGTAACGACAAGACGGATGGAAGGAAGCATAGTTTTATGTTTTAGATTTGTCTTTATTTTGTTTCTTTTATTTGTATAAAATACATTCAAAAGTGGAGAAAGTCATACAGACTAAGACGTTTAACTTGTCTTATTTTTCTCAAAACTAATTAAATGGTTTGGTGTTTGTGGACATTTGCTTGTAAAATTAAAATCTATCCCTGTCTCATCTTTGCTCTCTAAAAAGGACTGTCTCTGGAAATGTCTCAATTTATCCGTATTTGGATATATGAAGTCTGCCTTTATTTACCAGTAGTAACATTATGCTTGATACTGACCCACACATGATGCCTCTACCTTCAAAACTACTGTTTGTATGATTTCTTTTGGGTGTAATAAAATGAGTTCTCGCAATGACATTGAACAAATTCAATTTTAGCCTAACAAGTTAAAAATGGTTAAAAGTAAGTTTTTTGGTTTCTTTAGCAAGGCTGTTACGGTCAACCAGATGGTTTTTGTGTAGAAAATCTGAGCTGCTAAGTCTCTTTAAAGCCCGCAGTGTCCTCAGCTCTTGGGCATCTCCTCTGATTGTGTTTATGTCTCTTAGCTAAAATAAAAATCTTTACAGGGTCATCTGGTCACAGTCAGTTTGTGGTCAAATTATGTTGTTTTTTCAACTTCCAAATCATGAAAGGAAAAATTTAAAGTTTATTTAAAAAAAAAAAATGAATCCAGATTGCTAAGACAAGGTTACAAAGGTCATAACAGAGTTCCTGCTTTTCCAGGTGTAAGATAAAAGTTTTCCCTGCTGCAATAAGAGGCCACATTTGTTTTATGTTGCTAATTATGAAGTGTATTGTATTTGTCAATACGTAGTGTTACTAAATAAACTTCACAGGTAAAGGACTAATTTAATTAATTCTAATAAATAAATCAAGCAGTATAATAATATCTGCCATATTGGTTAATTGTAGAAAATTTACGTAATTACTGAGAATCTTTTCTTTATTTATTTTGTTGCATATTTTTAGGCAGAAATTAGTTCTGAAAACTCTATGGTCTTAATAGGTTGAGTCTGTCAAAAAATAGGAGCCGAAAGATTCGTTTCTTCTACGCTGAGCAACACGGTTGGGATCTCAGCAATTTGACGGAATTCTCTTTCTTGTCTGACCGTGTCTTTTGCGCATGTGCAGAGTAATTCTCGGGGTTGGGTTTTTTTACCGATGGAATCAAGATGGCGACCCTGGCGAAAGCGCCAATATATCTCCTGAAGTAAATGTCCAAAACTAACCGAGATAGCGGGTTTTCCCTTGTCAGTTGGGGGTTAGGTGAAACATGGCGGCCGGGGGCATGTCTTCGAAGCGGAACTGAGTGGTAATTTTACCGTAGCAAAGCCACCGAGATGTGCGAGAACTATGCCCGCTCGCTGCTGCGTGTTTCGGTGGCGCAGATCTGCCAGGCTCTGGGCTGGGATGCGGTGCAGCTCACTGCCTGCGATCTGCTGTCCGATGTGCTGCACAGGTACATCCAGCAGCTGGCAAAGGTTTGCCATCGCTACTCTGAGCTGTGTAAGTGCTCTGTTTCGTACTCTGGTCACTTTTTTGCTCCAATAAACCAGAAGTTGTCGATCACGTTGTTGACTTGTTCTCCAGCTAGCGCCCCCTGGCAAAGGTTGATGTGTCAAAAGTACAGTAGCTGAACATCGCTTCCTTACATCTCTGGGTTCCCTAAGCTTACTGTGTAGTTATTTCCACTAAGAACAGGAAATTGTTCATTGTTTATGTTTATATATATAAAATGTATGTGACTTTTACTTATTTCCTTCACTGTAAAACTTGTTGATCAGTCATAACTTCTAGATTCCTTCATATTTTTCTCTAATTTTCCTATTCTGAGCCACAGAGGAAGGTTTTACCAGCATGTTTTGATCGTGTGTCTGTAGATGGAAGAACAGACCCGGTTCTGGACGATCTCAGCCAGGCCTTCAGATTGATGGGGGTCAACCTGAGCGAACTGGAGGACTACGTCAACAACCTGGAGCCAGTGGCCTTCACCCATCAGACGCCCATCTTTCCTGTCAGCAAGAACAACGTCCTGCAGTTTCCTCAGCCTGGAGTTAGAGACGCAGAAGAGAGAAAGGATTATATTCCAGAATATATGCCGCTTCTGGTCTCCTTACAGGAAGGTCAGTGTGCTTGTTGACAACTAAAAAGATTCTTATTCCTCCCAGACTTATTTTTTGTTTGTTTTTTCTGTGATGATCACGTTTTACCATCAGAGATAACTAGAGTATTTGAAAATATTAAATGTTTACCACTACCTGTAGATTGGTTGTGCTAACCTTGCTAATCTTTGTGGGGGATATTTGGCCTTTTTTTGTGCTAAAGTAAGTAATTTTTGAAGGACTGGACTTTGACTAGGCCCCCCCAAAGCCATACAAAGTTGTACTTCAGATATTTATTTCCTTCAGCATCACCAAAGTGCTCTGGAGCTTCTGTCACAAATGTACATTTCTCTTCTGCTGCCTGACATATTTCTCTTCTTTATCAGCTTAAGGTGATCCGTTTTCCAAATTGAACTTGTTCGGATATTTGTTTTAAAAATTGTAAATTCTGCCTTTTATTCCCTCCTCTTTAAAAACTTTCATCCCCATTCGGTAGCATCAAAGGTCTTATTTGCTCTCTGTTCTCCAATTTCTTTAACTCTTTATGTGCTTATTGCGTGGTTGTTTTCTGATGCTATGTGGGTTAGCATAGATAAATAGTTTAGACACTAACTGAGACCTCCTTTCTGCATTTCTAACAACAGACAGACTCAGATTAGATTGGGTGTATGAAGAATTAATTAAGGATGGGCCATATGGACTTTAAAGTCCTTCTAAGGTCACTGTTTGGCTGTGAAAATGTATCTTTTGACGTCTTTATGTCATCAGTTACATAAAATAATTGTATATCACTAAACATCCTGTAATAATGGCATTATTTTAAAAATAAAAATAGAATTTCTGACAATTCACCCCATGTGTTTTTTTGTTTTTTGCTTGTTTTTAATCAGTAATTTTAATTTAAAAGCAATTTTGTACGCAATATTTCTCCGATCTGATTAAAACCTTGCTTGATCGGAATTATAAAATCTGTGTTTACATGGACACTAAATGAAAGGATCTGATCGTCACATTTGTACTCATGTACCAAGCGTTCATTCACATGAAATCATTTATGCACGAGTGTCTAATTATTAGAAAATGCTTTAGAAGTAGTAGAAGAAGAAGCTGCCTGTTTTGTAAACAAACCAGTGCTTCTCCTCTCATCCTCAACTTTAGCCGCTCTCGGAGCACTTTTATTCTTCAGTCGTTTCCGCTGGGCAAGTTTGTATCTATTCTTTTGTTTTTGTTGGTCATTTTAGTTCATTATACCTCATGCTAACGGTCCTTTGCTATAGAAGTGGAAGGCAGGATGTTATGTTCGTCCTTCATGGGTTTTAGATAAACTGTTTTGGTCTGTCTGTGTCTGTGAAAGCATAAAAAGCTACGTTGCCTGAGGCGTTCGTTGGCTCTTTGTAGAAACGGCGTCTGAGGTTGGGAGGATTGCTTATCTGGTTTGATTTTTCTTTGCACAGCAGAAGAGGAGGAGGAGGAGGTGCCTCCTGACATGGGCACCTCGGCTGAGGCGATGCAGGTGGCCCTGGAGGAAGACGAGGATGAAATGGATGAAGATGAGATGGTCAACGACGAAAACCACCCACTGAAGAGGGACCTGGAGAGTCCGGACGCGGCTCTGGGCATGATGGCCTCCAAGAGGCCACGCATGTACCCCGGTCTGAGCCCAGAATGGGGGGTCGAACCCAGGGAGCCTCTTTCCTCTCTTAACTCGCAGCGTGTCCCGCCTGGCATCCTGCCGTCCCACGACAGCCTGGACGCGCTGTCACCCGAAACGCCGCCGGGAGTCCTGCCTCCTTTCAGGCCTCAGCCGGCGGTACCGAAGCACTCGGATCAGAAGGGGCTGGCCACCCCGGTTAGGAAGCCTAAAGTCTCGTCTCCTGGCAGGCAACGGACTAAGTCCCCCAAGGGGGGGATAGCTGTTCCAGTGGCGGGCAGTCCCATCCATTCTCCCAAACCGTCTAAGGAACGGAAGAAATCCCCGGGCCGGACCAAGAGTCCGAAAAGCCCAAAGAGCCCGAAGATGAGTTCGCTGAAAGCACCCCCCCCTCAGATCAAAGCAGAAGGTCTGCACAAGCTGCCGCTGTCCGCTCTGAACGAGAGGACGGGGAAGGAGAACGTCCACCTGCGTCCCGTCGCAGAGGACCTGCAGTTCCCCGAAGGATCTTTCAAGAAGCTGGAGCCGGATAACACCGCCATCGACGACTCCATCACCGCCGTAATAGCCAGAGCGTGCGCCGAGCGCGAACCCGATCCCTTCGCCTTCTCATCCGGCTCCGATTCCGACAGTAACGGCTTCTCCAGCCCCAGGAGGCTGACCATCATGGAGCCGTCCACGCCCAAGGTCCCCGCCGGGGCCTTTATAAAGGACACTTCAACGCCGCTTCACCCGCACACGCACACGGGTCTGGGCAACTGGACCCTGGACGACTCCATCAACGAGGTGATCCGGAAAGCCAACCAGGGTGGCCCTTCCGCCGGTGCTCCTCTCCCGCCGCCGCCACTGCCACAGCCTTCCATCCCAGCCAGGTACGTGTCGTCAGGATCGGCCTCGCCGCCCACCCCCGAACCGCTGCTCAAGGTGTTTGAGGAGAAGAACAAGATTATTCCACCGGCCGACGTGAAGAAGAAGCTGAAGAAGGAGCTCAAAACCAAGATGAAGAAGAAGGAGAAGCCGAAGGAAAAAGATCGGGAAAAAGACAAGAGCAAAGTGAAGGAGAAGAACAAGGAGAAGAACAAGACCAAAAACAAGGAGTTCCCCAAGGAGATGAATCTTCCTTTTCACAAGGAGTTTGGAGGGAAGGAGGAAGAGCTCTTCATGTCGCGAGACTTCGCTCTGCCTGAGGGCTCCATCAAGATCAAATCAAGAGACGGAGAGAGCTCCAAAAAGGAGAAGGAGAAACACAAAGACAAGAAGAAGGACAAAGAGAAAAGCAAGAAGGACAGAGACAAGAAGGAGAAGAACAAAGACAGGAGCAAGGAGGACAAGCAGAAACAGTCGGCGCTGTCGACCTTTTCGCTCGGTGACATCCCGCCGCTCTTCAGCCCCTCCACCTGCCTGAGGATGCCCCCCATGCTGCCGTCTCTGGCTCCCATCCTCCACGAGAAGGAGGTGAAGAGCAAAGAGAAGGAGAAGAAGAAAGACAAGAAGGAGAAGAAGAAGAAAAAAGACAAGGACAAGGAGCGGGAGAAGGCCAAGGAGAAGGAGAGGGAGAAGGAGGAGAAAAGGAAGGAAAAGGAGAAAAGGGAGAAAGAAAAAGAAAAAGAGAAGGAGAAAATCCGACTGGAGAAGGTACGCCTTGGTTTGTTTGTTTATTCTTTGTATCTCGTTTCTTTCTGGCATTAACCCGTCCTGCTGTGGACTCAGGTGAAGATGGAGACTCCAGCGGTCCTGCCGTCTCCGGTCATCCCCAGGCTGACCCTCAGGGTGGGAGCAGGTCAGGACAAGATGTAAGTCTGCTCATGGTTTTATGCATCATCTCCTCAATCTATGGGGTTTTTCACTCATCAACCAACAGAGAAGAATAGAAACCATTTGAGCTGAAATCAGAACATTATTTAAAGCTTCATCTATTAATGATTGAAGCTCACAGACAACTAAAAAAAACTCACGATTCAGAGCTTGCATAGAATGCATGTCCACTGGTCAGTACATGCATTCAACAGTTGGCCTGAATAGCTGCATCAGTGCGGCTATTTTTTCCTTCCACTTAACTTTCTATTGACATGTTTGAATGCAGTCCTGTAATAAAGGGCGATCTGCTGTCATCTGCATTGAGCATCAACCACATCTACTGGATTATTTCTGGGTTTTCATGACCTCTGTGTGATAAATCTCTAAATATTCATACTTTACTGAACTTTCTATATTATTTTAGTATAGATGCACCGGAAATGACTCTAAATATTATTTCTAATAGGAGTTTGATGGTTTTAAGTTTCTGCTAAACGTTTTTGAGTCGAAAGCTTTAAATCCAAACTGATCAAATCAAACCCGTTTTTTTCATAACTAGAACATTTAAAAACTGTAAATATTTTCTTTCTGTCTTTTTGAATTAAAAACAGCAACATTTTTCCCAAAACTAATTTCTGTATTGAGATTTTACTTGTCACGTTATTGGCTTCATAAATCATTTTAACATTATTAAGATGTAATAAAGGATTATTCATTTTGGTTCTTGGCTAATAATCCTTGTAAGGATCGAGTCTCTCGGACCAGACGGTGCTCAAACGCTCAGAGTTCTGCTGCTCATGCTAACATGCTAACTTCTGTTCAGTGTCATCAGCAAAGTGGTTCCGAACTCGGAGCCCAAGCCTCCAGGAACCAAGGCTCCTGCTGCCAAATCGGGTCCAGGGAACCGCCCCCGGACGCCCCCTCCGCCTCCAGTGCTCCCCCCAGTGGTTCCCATTCTGCCACCGCCCTCCCCGCTGCCGCCCGCTCCTCCACCGCCGTCATCTCTCCACCCGCCGCCCTCCATGATGCCCCCCTCCGCCTCTGCCAAGACGCCGGTCCGCAGCGTGGTGACGGAGACCGTCAGCACCTATGTGGTAGGTTCCCACAGGATGGGAACTTGTTCCCTTGCAGCTTCTGCTCCACTTTCAGTGCAGAAAAATCTCCCTGTTTGCATGAATCTGACAAATCTGTGCCGCAGCTGTTTGGTTGTAGAAACTTCCTCCTGATCCTGTCTGGTGTTTGTCTGGCAGATCCGTGACGAGTGGGGAAACCAGATCTGGATTTGTCCTGGATGCAACAAAGCGGATGATGGCAGCCCGATGATTGGATGTGACGACTGTGACGACTGGTATCACTGGTGAGAGACCTTAATGCTAAGCTTGGGTCTAATTCATAAGAAAAGCTCTCAGGTCATAATTCTATCAAATTATCCTATTTTTTTATAGTGCATCTGCTCTTTTTTTTTGAGCATCTTGTAAAGCTTCAGAGTAGAAGTATTTATTTCTTCATTGGAGTAGCTAAACCTTCCATTATAATGTTGCCTTCAATTTGAATCCTTCAGTTATGTGGTTTTACATGTAATGAGCGATTAATTACAACCTTTATGCAGGATCATGGACCTGTAATGCTGCGGGCCTGCTGGAACCTTTCAGGAGTTCATAACATCATGAACACTTAGAGATGCGTTAAACAACGTAACCAGAGAAACTTATCGATCCTTCCTGAAAACTGAAACAGGGTCATTATTGGGTCTATTGGAAGGTTATGGGTCAGAAACGGATGGTTGAGTTTATGCATAAAGGCTCCATCAGACGCCAAATGAACCTTCCTTCATAGCCCAACGTCTGGACTGAGCTGAGGGACGACGACAAGCTACATAGGCTAAACATCACTGAGAAAAGTACACAAGGACAAAAGATAAATGCCAGTCGACCTTTGCTGCATGTCTTTCCCTCTCTCTGTCCCTCTTTCCTGTGTGCCTACTGTCAGAAATAACACAAAAATAAAGGCCACTAGAGCCTAAAAAATATCACTTAAAAAAAGATAAGGTACTTTATTTAACTCCTTAACTTCCACCGCCGTGCATATTTTCTTCTCCATATTTCTACCTTTCTCGAATCAGGATTCAGTTATGTGTGGTTTAGTAACGACCCTTCATGACAGTTGATTTCATTTGATTTATTGAAAAATTACTGTTTTTTTTCATGGATATTACAAGACAATAATAACAAAATCAAGCAGGCTGCTGCAGACGACGTAAAGCTTCAGTTGATTTCACAAATTCAGATCTTAGAGCCTCTGGTACACAAACCCAACCCTAATGTGATGACATAAACGCATCGAATGTGTCAAATGACACAGACTTAAAACCAAACAGAGTAACTGTGTCTTTTATGCATGAACCGTTTTATTGAAGAAGTCAGTTTAGACGCCACAAAAATCCAGAAACCGGCCTCAGTTGTGGAAAACTGTTAATTATATGCTGTGAGGATATGTGATTCCAGCTTTTAGAAATGTTTTTCTGCACTTATTTCACAACAAACTCGACGTTACTGCAGCCCATTTCTCTCTCTGTAACGCCTCTCTCTGTGTTTTTGCTCAGGCCTTGTGTGGGGATCCTAACACCGCCCCCGGAGGACCAGCCGTGGTTCTGTGTCAAATGTTCCAGCAAGAAAAAGGACAAAAAACACAAGAAGAAGAAACACAAACCCCACTGAGACTATGCAAACGTAAACAGACTGGCACATTGTGGAAAATCGCTCAACTAAAGCCATTGCTGATCGCTGGTGGCACTGCTGTAAAGAAAATTAAAAGAGAAAGTAGAAATCTGTGCTGGATTCTACCTGCGGGGATTATTTTTTAAAGAGAGTTTTGCCACCGTGCTTTGGGAGCTGATGAGGGGCGAAAAGCAGCTTCAACCAGCACATAGTCGGCCTTGGTCCTGCTGCAGGGCTGTTTACCCTGCATCACCTGCAAAAAGTTCACCTCTGATGTCGTTTCCTCGTTTCCTGGCAACCAAGTCAGTGAAGATGGCCTCCACTTTTAGAGAATCAGAGCTGAACTGAGGAGAAAAGCTGCGAAGAGATCAGCCGACTGTTTGCCGGTCTCACTGTTGGACCTTCCTGCAGCTTTTCCACTGTACCTTTTGAAATGACATGTATATATAAAGATTGCATCAGGCATGTATAAATATGTAAATACCACCTTGAAAGCCAAGTGCATTTTGTTCTTAGGATCGTGTCTCGTTTGAACCACTTTCACTCATTGGTTTTTAAAATCCAACCGTTTGTTTCCTTGTAATATCTGTACATTTTTTTAAATTTAAACTTTGTATTTTTTTATTTTAATCTTTTCTTCACATGGTTTAGTCTCAGAGTCATATACTGTAGCTTTGCTTGTATTGTAAAATCATTTTTTGCTGATATTTCCATATTAAAGGTGATACGTCTGTGTCCACGCAGGCTTAAAGAAAGCACAACTTGTTTTCACATCTTCTTAGGGCTTTAATATTTTAAGCTTTTCTTTCAGAATTTTATTTTTATTCATTTTCTTTGTAGGAAAACAAAATTGGGTTTAAACGTTCCTGCATTCCCGCAAAGGACCACATGGTGTCACTATTGAGGCACATTATCTTCTTTTTCCTCCATTTAAAGGTAAAAAAAAAATATTAATCTGCTTTTTTTTTAGTTTGGATTTTTTTTTTATGTGAAAGTACAATTATTAGGGAACTTCCTATATTTTGTCTCATGCTGATCCTTTATTCTTTGTGAATTTAGGACAGTTTGACCCTCCAGATATAATGCATCTTTGAGGGAAGATGTGTTTGCTACACAGGAGGTCCAAAATACTCTTTTGTGGGATCAGAATTCACTTACATTTAAAACAAAAGTGATAGAGTCCATTAAAGTTGTTAAAAAGAAAGAAGAAAAAAAGACACTGAATAAAATAGAATAAGTATTATAATGTTATGAATATAAATAAGTATTATAATGTTATTACAGTATTAAGCATTTTTTACAACCCCTCGAAGTACTTTTTCAAGTTTTTAAGATGCTTCAAAAAAATAAAGTTTAGTTTCATTAATGCTTTCTATATCAAAATCTATGTTGAATAAAAGCTAATTCAATTTCTGTTTTTCATGCTTTATAATAAGATGCAGACATAATTGTTTCCAACCTTGGTGAATATATATATAAACATAAATCCTTCCTCTGATTTAACTTCATCTTTGTTTTATTCTGAAAATCAAACTTTTCTTAAGAATAAATGTGTCTAAAATGTGTTATTATTTTTAGAAAACCTCTGGTTGCTCTATCATGGCTCCTCTTGATGGCCATTCATATTAATGCAACTAAACAGTTAGTTTAAAGTTATACCTGATTAACTCTTGTAGTGATCAGAAATTATCTAAAAAATAATGCATGATGCTTCTTTGTGTTAAAATTGCATAACTTAGATGTCAGCTTACTCAAAGAAATACTCCAATTATCCCAGAACCTGAATAATTAACTTAAAACTACATTTTAATGATAGGATCCAAGAATGTCGGACATATGCTGAGCAAAGGTTTTTTTTGTTTTCTATCCTCAGTAAAATAAACATGGATTTTGCGAAATGCTTTCAGGGCTAAATACTTCATGCGCTTTATTCAGATGAGGCTGAAAAATGTGTTTTTTAGCAACAAACACACCGAGTTTGAGTTATGAAACAAAAAGACTAAGTATCTTTTCTTAAGTACGGTGGAGGATGGGTGATGCTGCGGGACTGTTTCTCTCCCAAATACCCCGAGACTGTTGCAGATGCATAGCATCATATAACATTGAGATACCAAAACAGCTTTAATTGCATCATATTAGACAACAGAAAATGGGGCATCACCGGGTAAGTAACAAGGATAATAATCCTCAACACAGAGAGGGTTCGCCCGACAAATAATCAACCTTCTTTTAGTCATCAAAGATAAATGCTACAGGATGAGAGCTAAGCTAAACAATGATGTACATCAGTGTGCTTCAACCTTATAGAGTGTTATAGAAAAATAAATGATGCTCAATTGGGAAAACAAGGCATTGGTTGGACAGGAAACAACAGATATGCCACCTGTATTTCATAACATGAGATTATTCAGCTGCAATGAAATGAAAGATAAATTCTGATCTTTAAACTGTTAAATAAATGGGACAGTTAAGTCCCTTTAATTTGTATAAAATCAAACAAATAAATAGACATAAAAAAGGATGTTTGGGGAATATAATCCCATATATTCTATTGAAACATTTAGAAGAACAGCTACAAAAAACAGCTTTTTTTTTCTTATCCTCACTCTTAATTTCATCTGTGTATTTTTTTGGCTTGCTGTCACCAACAGCCACATGCAGCTGTGGAGCCACAGGCTGCAGACCTCTGGGTTATACAAACCCGTCAGTTTGCTGTGCCGGCTAGCAGTTGAACTGCAGCCTACTTGGACAGCACAAACATGGAAGGAGTCAGAGCTTAGTAGAAGTTAATAGAGGCCAAAACCACCAAAGGATAAGATCCAAAGAGCGATGGTTTCACACATGCATAAGGACAGATTTATAAACTGTTTTTTATGCGCAGAAGGAAACAAAGTTAGCTGCTGTATCTGATGGGTGGATTGTAGTGGGAGCCTAATGAATACAAAGCACCTCTAGAAGTCAGGGAGACAGGTGGAAACGAAATGCATCAGCAAAGGACAAACCAGCAGCCTCTTCTAAGGTCTAAGAAGCACATTTAAGCAGGACACTGCTGACGTGCATGTAGGTCTCTGAGGGAACGACGGTGTTCCACCTTCAGCCAAACAGCCTCCAGCTGATCATGAGAAGCTTAACGTAAATTATGAAGATTGATGGGAAAAAAATCCTCATAATAATAAACAAATAGAAATGAACATGCAACTGCTTTGAATCCTCCAAACATCTGATGCTCTTTGAAGGCTCAATGCTTCCCCTTATTAACAGCAGGAAACACATTTCAAACTATTAACGGGTCAAGAGATACAAGACTAATACAAACAACTTCTCTTTATTAAAAATATCTTCTATAAACATTGTATATTTCACAGAGATTAAAGGTTTAGGGTTTTTCTACGCTCTACTGTTGACATTGCCTATTTTCTTTGGCTTATCTTATTAACAAAAAAAGTCTTCAAGACTTTAGGTTGAAGCAAATTATGATATGGATAAAAAAACTGTGTATTTAAACAAAAGAGTTTTTTGATTTTGATGTTTTTATTCATTATAATGGGAAAAAATACATTTGGCTATGCAGCAGGAAAGTGATCTGTTCTGGAGCGGTCCAGTCCAAGTCTCTGCTGTTGAAATCTTGTGGCATAAATTTAAACAGGTGGTTCATCTTTGAAATCCATCCTATAGGATTGAATTTAGGAAATTTTGCAAAGAACAGACCAGAGGATTTGAAAGACTTCTGAAAGGTTAACATATATGCTTGATGCTTGCTGTTGCTGCCTTGCAGAGGATCTGGATGCATTGAATTGATTTTCATTTTAGAAATAAAATCTTTTAAAAATTGTTTTTGTTTGGTTTTTTTTCTTCATCTTTTAGAGTTTTGTTTAAACATTTGAATCCCGTGTGACACAACAAAAAACTCCAAAGAAAACTAATGGAGAAAAGGGACACAGTATGAGTTTGATAGGAAATGTTGGTTAATTTTCACAGTTTTATTTCTGTCTTTCTCCTTTACAGCAGTATGAACACATTTATACTGCTTTAATCTAAACGTCTTTATCAGGGTTCTTCATCTGCTAAAACTTATCATTCATTTCCAGCTTTTATGTTTAATTTCTGCTTCAATTCTGTTTTTACAGATAATCAGATCTTGTCCATTCAGAAAGTTCAGAACATAAAAAGTTTTCCTCAGACCTTCGACAGAAATGCACAGATTTTCACAGTTATGAAAAGAATCCAGATGACTTTGCACACATTAAACTATTCTATGTTCTATGTGGAAAACAGCTATATGCTTTATGGTCTATTGGCAGCTACTCAGGCAGGTCTTTAAATGCAGCGCTCCAGGAGTTATCAGTCAACATTTAATGATGGGGGGCCACTATGTGTGATCTCACTTTTTCCATTCTTTGATGCAAAGTTCAGAACAGAAACACCCGCAGGAGAAAGGGAGGCCAGATCTTTTATGTTTCATTTGTAGTCATCAGTGACTATTGGTCACTTTTCTGCAGCCTGCAGATCTGTCAGTCGGCTGCATGGGGAAGTCCACCTCTTGAAACTACAGTTTATTGACCGTTACATATTAGAAAAGCAAAATTAATCACCTAGTTCATATAAATATAATGTTGAATTTAACTTTTATTATATTGAAGTTATTTCTGGAGAATCAGACTGATCTGAGGTGCTGCTCTTAAAAGCTCATTCTAGAGTACTAATCCAGCTAAAGGGAAACTGTAGCACTAATCGTTCATATTTAATATTATGTATTAAAAAATAGTTTTACTTCTCTACTTCTCTGTCTCTTTGTGCAGATGGCCTGAGCGGATATCTACTCGGTGTCATCTGATAAAAGAAAATCAAGGAGGAAGTGGAAAAATTGATGTGCGACCAAAGAAAGGGGAAGTAAAAGAACTGCTGGCCATGCAAAATATGCTGACATTTTAATTCAGTGCATCAGCTTTTAATTGCATGCAAGAGCTCACAGCAGACAGCGTGTGGGACACCAATAGAGCTAGAATGGAAACGATTCGTTTGGAAATGGTTTGCAGCTAATGTTCAGGCTGAAACCCACAGCGGCTGCACTTTCTTTTCCACTCACAGCTCAGGGTGTCAGCTTTCCTCCTCGGTCAAACGACCTGGTGTCAGGTCGCATACAGTCAAAGCATGTGGCTTACATCTGCTGGATCATAAATTTCACTGTACGCTCCAGAGATAGAGCTGTGTGACATCTGACAAAACAAAAAAAACAACAACAAAAATAGCTACGTCTTTATTTCTTATGAGGTTAAAAAAGGCCCTACCTTATCCAGATACATGAATGCATCTGGGTAAGGAGGGAAGCAACTTTGTTGTATATTGCAGGAATTTTCAATTAAGGAATTAAATAAATAAAAATCTGGAAAGCTCTGCGAGTATTGCATCAAACCATCTTTTATTCTTTGCCAAACTAAAAACAAAAAAGTCAACTTGTTTGGTCTAAGCTCTTAAAAAATACAGCTATTCTGTAAAGATATGTAAAGATATGTGGAGACAGTTCTAAAGTTGTGGAGATCTTTAAGCCGGGTTAGGGTGTGGACACGGTTCAGTCCAGCCTGCAGAAATAGAAAGACACTTAGATGGAAGGCTGAGTAAGGAGAACATTAATAGCTGAGCTCAGGAGCAGCAAAGATATCCAGGGTATCTTTGGAGGGGCTGCAAACATCCACGGCTCAACTGAGAATATCCTTAATGAGGCAAGATAAAAATCCAACTTTTTGGCCTAATGTTAAACACAATGTGTGCCAGAAACGTACAACCCATAATGACCTCCTGCTAATGTTTATTTATTGACAGCATCAAGCTGTGTGATGATGTTTCTGTTTAGCAGCAGGACCATGAAAACTGAGAGGAAACCCTCAAGAGCTTCTATGGGATAATTAAGATAAAATCATTATAGTTTCACTCTCGAGTTGATTTATCTAAAAGCTACAACCGGATCAAAGGTTGGTACTAAAAACTACTGAAATCCTTTTTCCATACATTTTGTATCCTTTCCGCTGGTCTGTCGCTCATTAAAAATCGTTAAAGCACTTGGCTGGAAAGTGACCGAAATGTAAAAAAGTTCCAGAGGCACTGCAGGGCCCTTCATCTACAGCACATTCGCATGCTGGCGTAGCGCAAGATACATACCATTTATGAACCTGTGCTGATTTTTTTGAATTATTTTTAATGCTGAAGCTTACAAACCTTATTTGTCTTCCCCATGCTCTGCAGAGCAGAACGTTCGTCGAGCTGAAACGGTTTCAGTTTTAAACCACAAAAAACACAGACGGTGTTTGTCTGCTCGAATAGTCCCAAAGGAGCCCAGGAGTGGTAAAAAGGGAAAGCTTTCGCTCATCCCCAGGCCACCTGCAGTGCCCTAAACATGTTGTGCAGTAATTTGCCTTGTTACGCTACAGACTTGAGTGCTTTTTGTTTTTCAGCAGCAGCAGCAGCTCTCTGCAACACTCCCTCTCACATTTACAGTGAGTGCAAGCAGGATGTGGCCACTTCTTGCACAACCACGCCTTAAATACGTTGAGTTTTCACAAGTTTATAGTGCTTTAGGTGCTCATTTAAAAAAAACAATCTCCTGCACCATTATTTCACCTCTGCAGTCCCTTCTTAACTATGAAGGATTAGCACACATGAATAGCAGGGCTCTCATGTGCTGCAGATCAGTCTTCCAGTGATTCTGTGAGCAGAGTGGTAGCCTGTGGGCCTGACAGTAATTCTTAGCAGCATCACATGAAAGAATAAAATAAAAGTGGATTTCAGCATCGCCGCCTGAAATATTCATGCTGGCAGAAAGACCAGAGTTTTAACGAAGAGGATTTCTGCGGCACGGTTAAGAGGAACTAGATCCCCTTCAGACTGGTTTTCTCAGTTGTGCAACCAGCACATGGAAGACGCTGACACTGTTTCACATATCCTTACTGGTTAATGTCACACGACAAACAGTGAGACCTGATACCTTTGGGAGACTGAGACCCACATTCAGCTCCTCTTTAAATGGATTTTAGGTTTTTAATCTGAACGCACACAAATGCAGAGCCTTCACAGCATTAGTCGTGTGAGGAAAGAGTGTTTTTTTTTTTAGCTTCAAAGGCAGCTTTGTGTTCCTCACACTCTACCTACACAGCTCAGAACACAGTCAAATGAGCTTTGTCTAATGCAAATGAAGGTGTGAGGCTCTCTTTTGAGTCTATCCAGCCTGATGCTGAATTCTGCCATCAGATAGGCCCCTCTGGCTAATTCAGAGGTAAAAAGATTCATCCTCCTGTAGAAATATATACACATGCACATGTAGTTCATGCTCTGGCCTACTGCAGCTATCTATGACTGTTGCCCAAGCTATAAATGACCTTTTTCCAACAGAGCTGTGCCGTATGCAGACTGTGTGTAGGCTGAAGCTGTGAACATGTCTGCTGCTCCACGTCCAGTTCTGACTGAAGAGTTTTTTGATCTTCTCTACATCTGTTGTCATCACTGTTTACTGATGTGGGGCTAACTGGAATACAACACTAACATGTCTGTGAACTTTACAGGTGCTGGTGCATAGACCTGCTCTATGGAGATGGAGATTTCAGGTTCCAACAGGACTTGGCGCCTGCACACAGCGCAAAATCTACCCGT
>JAUZNJ010090151.1:0-22587 GCA_034780135.1 Jordanella pulchra | reverse complement strand
AGTCCATTTTTTCCCTTTCAACCATGCCTGCTATCAGCAGTAAAATGTTGTTTCACTTGATGAATTTCCTTCAGAAATTATTCACTATATGTACTTAAACTTCATGGGTGCCAATAATGGTGATCAGGACTGTATGTGGGTTACATGGCCAAATAATGTTTCATTAAATGATTTGCTTAATCAGAAAATTGATAACCTGTAGTTAATTGACTCTTGATCTTCTTTGACAGAACAAGCTGTTAGCAGAAATGAGGATTCCATTAAATGACTTGTGGTCATAATTTGGCTATCAAAATTTAATGAGCTTATTGAGAATACACATAAATGTTAACATTATAAAAGTATTTGAGTGAAATAAAGCTTTTTCTAGCTTTATAACAACAGCTCAAAACATATTACTGTAGCATGGCTTACCATGTGCTCCATTTTGTCAGCTTTGTCTTTACTCAACAGTAATCACATGAAATGATCAAAATAATCAAAAGACATATTGTTCAACTGGAGAAGCTATCCCTAACAATACAAGACCTTGTACCTCTGTCCATGTCTGTGTCAGAAAGTTTGAGTTTTCTCCAGCATTTTGCAGCTTAGCATGGTAGGCTCACAGCAGGGCGGCTTCCTTTGTTCCAGCCATAAGGCTCCTCCTCCTCCAACCCTTCCGAGCCGCTTCAGCTTTAAAAGGTTCTGAAACTCAGAGAAAGATGTAGCAAACTGTCTGTTTTGCAGAAAGTTGGTTCCGAAATGTCAGCCACCATGACTTAGCCTTGGTCCTTCTGGAGATCTGGATCTCCGGCCTGGCTTTCCATGCTGGGGCCTTTTTCCAGCATGGACATCTGAAAGGAGCTTCACAGAAAAGAGTAAGGCGTCTGTGTGCTGTCGGGTTTTCTGCTTTCAAACACAGCGGGGGGACAGATCTCAGTGGGGGTGTCCTGTGGAGTGGCTGAGGGATGAGCCAGTGCATGAGCCCAGTTCTAGAGCAGCATTTTGAAGCAAACTGCACCCAGTGAAAAAGTTGAAATAACGATCCTTACTGTCCAAAATTATTATAATGGTTTATGACCCAACACTGGGAACAATCAAAAGTAAAATATTAACTTCAAAAACATGACAACACTTGATGTTTTTCAACAATATCTTTTCCCATTTAACATACCCATATTAGTAACATACAGTTCCAGAGGGCCAACATACCTCTAGGCTTGATAGAAACTTGCTGTAATATTTTTCTGTTTAGACTCCTTGGTTTGATTCACATATTTACTAACATATGTACGACTAAACCACAGAAATCTTTTTCTTTTTTTCCTACATGGAACCTGTTTCTCACCTTCAGGGACTAATTTCAGATCCTTGGCCAATTTAGAGATGGACTTGTCCTCTACCATTTCTTCCCTTGCCGCTCTACTGTTATCGGCTGACTGCCCTCACATCAAGTGTTGGATTTATTTTACTACTTTACCAGCTCCAACAAATAAACCCTGCAGCTACATACCAATAAGCAATAGCTGAAGTCAGTGTTATGATAACAACAAACCACAAGAGTTGTCATTCTGACTTTAAACATTTTCTTTGCACACAGAGTTTTGTCACCATCTTTGAGAAGCTAAAAATGTGTTTGATACATGACAGATTGAACCAGTCATGGTGCTGCTATGTAAACTTTCTTTAGCTGATGGTTTTGCTTTTTCAAACATTTCATTTGAGGTTTACTATGTACTCATAGAAGATAATGATCTTAATTAGCTTTAAAAATTGAAGGTGCATGGCACTCTTCCATAGCCACACACAACAACCTACTAATGTAATTAAAAGGAGTTTAATTACTTTAGTAGTGTGACACTATTATCGCTTTATACTTACTTTTATGATATTACACAAGGAGGTTGTTAATCCTAAAAATGTTCAGAAATTCTGAATGTACACATAAAAGTATTTTAATTTTCAATTAGCTCATGGCAGTTCTTTTCTGTCTGCTATTTTAAAATGATAGTATTGTGATGGAATAGAACAACTAATTTGTTGGACTGGCTTTTTATTCACAGAATAAACCAGGGATATAAAGTGGGGATGCCCCCCAAACAGCTGCATCGACTGATACTGGGTTTTTTTAAGTTGTGTTGACACCGGTTTTTGGGTAAAAAAAAAATCGACGTTGGAAATTAGAATAATTTTGATTAAGTTTAAAACGTTAAGAACAACCAATCAACATATTAACAGAAGAGCATTTGTTTCAAAAACCCACATTTACATTATCAATACATAAAAATGGATTTAAATGTTTGTATTTTAAACTGTTTTTTTTTATTTCAAACGTTATTTCTTTACCATTTTCAAAACTTAAATTACATTGCCGTTTTATTTTTCTCAATTTTCTTCTGTATAATATTTCTTAAAAAGAGCTGCTTGTGAGAATGAACATATTTTTTTTTATAAATTGATGATGCTGTTTTAACTCCTATTAAGATAAGGGGGTTTGATTTTTATGTTTAACTTGTAGTAATGTTTTTGCAATTAAAAGACACAAAAATACTTGAGTGTCTAATTTTAAAACTTCTTTTTCTCCTCTTAGGTACATTCGCACCATGTACCTTGGGATACAAAGTCACAGACAGAAGGAGAACCAGAGGCAGTTTTATTGGGCTATGATGTACGAGTATGCTGATGTCAACATGCTGCGACTGCTGGAGACCTTCTTACATAGCGCCCCTCAGTTGGTGCTTCAGCTCTGCATCATGATCCAGAGCAACAAGGCTGAGTGGCTGCAGTGTAAGGGGTTTTCATGAGTACCTTGAAAGCTGATAATTGTGAAAGTCAGGATGTCTTGTTCCTCTCAGCACAATATGTCATATACGAGCTTAAGTTGTTATTTAGAGATGTAATTTTTAAAAGCCAAACAAAATAATACCCATTATCTGTGGCATTTGTGTTTAACTATACCATGTCCAGTTTCAAACATCGATCGCTGTTGTTATTTAAATGCGTTTTACAGCTGTAGTTTCCATGTTCGATATGATTCCCAGAAAAAAGCAAATGAATCATAAGTGATTTCTGTTGTGAATCATCTGTTGTGATGCTCTGCAGAAAATCCTACTAAGAAAATTTAATTTGTTCTCTAAATACACTGAACAGATATTAACTGTGTTTTAAATGGGTGATGATCTTGGTGTTAATTTATGTAACAAAAATTATATGGATTGCTTTGACTAAAATAAAATCTGATGTCTGAGTGTAGGAGCCAACAAATCCAATTGAAAACCTAAATTCTTTTGGTATTACAAAGTAATTACAAAAAATGTAGATGACAGCTAGTGAAAAGTTGCTAACTATTGTTGATATTTGGTAAAATAAATTGTTTTCTGATAAACTTTATGCTAATGAATAATAGTTTCCAAGATGTATGTTTCAATGGTAAAACAGTGTTTATTTATATGTGAGAATCTTACATAATTTTTATATTACCTGCTTTTGACTTTGTGTGTGTGTGTGTGTCATTCTTTATTCCCAGGTCTGTCTGCCATGTCCTCCCTTCTGTCCCTGGCCTGGGTGCTAGCTTCCTACCACAAGCTCCTCCGTGACTCGCGTGATGACAAGAAGAGCATGAGCTACCGAGGTGCCCTGGTGCATCTGTTCTGGCGCCTTTTCACCATCTCTTCACGGGTGCTTTCCTTTGCCCTTTTTGCCTCAGTATTCCACATCTACTTTGGCATTTTTGTGGTGCTCCATTGGTGTGCCATGGCTTTCTGGGTCATCCATGGCGGCACCGACTTTTGCATGTCTAAATGGGAAGAAGTACTGTTCAACATGGTGGTTGGAGTTGTCTACATCTTCTGCTGGTTCAATGTACGTGAAGGTCGGACACGTTACAGAATGGTGACCTACTACACCATTGTGTTGTTGGAGAACGCTATCCTGACCTCACTTTGGTACGCATACCGTGACCCAGCTGCCACTGACGCCTATGCCTCTTTTGCCATCTGTGGCGTCTTCCTGTGCTTTGCCTCAGGTGTGGCCTGTATGATTCTCTACTATGGGGTCCTACACCCTATGGGTCCCCGACTGAGGATGTTGGCTAGCTCCTGTTGTGCTGAGCTGCTATGGGGCCTCCCTTTACCACCTGAAGCTGAGCCAATGGCACCCACGCCTGGGCCCCGTGGCTCCCAGGCTACCCCTACACGAGGTGTGGCAGGGGAACAAATGGGGTTAGACGACACAGCTACAGAGACATGCCTTCCTGTTTTTCAAGTGAGGTCCACAGAGCCTGTAGATGCATCGGGGAGACCCATCCCACCAGAAGGGCCCCTTATTAAAATAGATATGCCCAGAAAACGCTACCCAGCCTGGGATGCACACTTTGTCGATCGACGACTGCGCAGGACCATAAACGTACTGCAGTTTGTTAGCCCCAATGCGGTGGGGATCAGGTATAGAGACGGTCCACTTCTTTATGAACTTCTACAGTACGAATCCTCTCTCTGAAGGCCCTTCTCACAGTTCTATCCCCATCTTTTACTCAGAATGATGCACATGCTTTTCATTTCTCCTCAGATGTTACATCATTTAATTTATTCTTGGGTTCTCTTCATCACTCCTCAATAATCCGAAGGTTTTCCAATTTTCCAGGACTTCTTTTTTGCCAACCAAAAACCTAACAGAGCAAACTAGACACAGATTCAATAATTATTTTTGGAAGACAAAAAAAAAAAACACTCATAGTGCAGAGAGAAAATTATGAAGTTACAGTATTCTATTTGATAAGTATATATAAATGTATATGTCTCAGATAAATCTCTCTATACTGATATAGGAGGCTTCTAAATGAGTGTGTAAATAACATGAATGTTTCATTATGAAATGTGTTTATGTGTTATACTGTGTTGGTGATTCAACCTGTGGATATTTGTAAAGGGCACAGTGTGTGTCTTTTTGACATGGGACTAGTGCAAAGCCTGATGGGAATGATGGAGGAGAGTCTCACAGGGCCCAGGTCTTTGCGCACCTCAACATTTACTGCCATTTTCTTTGTAAGTCATTGAAATATATGACAAGTAAAATGTTTACTAAGCCTTTAGGCAATGAATGAAAAACATATTCACAGCGATGTATTTAGGTGAAAAGCGATATTATTATTGTAATAATAACAACAAGACAAAATAAATATATTTGGAAGTGTATTTTTTCATGCAAACCATGATTTGTTTCATGAAAAACCCAAAAGAAATCAGAAAGTTGACTGAATGATGAAAAAAAACAACATTTACCCTCAGTCTGTTTTGCTGGCAAACAATTTTTTTCTCTCATAATGCAGACTGCCATCTAGTGGAGGCAAGCAGCAACAGATTGTCTAGAAATTATCGTATAAGCACAAAAACGTATAGAAACCATTTCATACTAAAAGCCATAAGTCAAAAAAGAAGATTTCTCAAATTAGTCATAATGAAACTTGTTACAAGCATTCCAATGACTTATTTTTTGTATTTTATGTATTTATTTAAGAGTGAAAGATTATAAATGCAAAATAAAGTGCACATTTTTGCATACAAAGACAGCCCTCAGGGAATCCTCCACCATTCCCCTTTGAATACTGGAGAGTAAAATCTCCCTATTTTGTTATTATAATGTTATTTATTTAGTACTAAATGCAAAGGCTTATTTAAAACACTAATTTGAAATATTTATCTGTGATTATACTTCACCGTAAACAGTTATAGTTATTAACAGCATCATATTTTTTGCCAGAATCCTCTTTTTTACCATAACTTAAACCTACAGAGTCAAAAGGAGCACTCTTTACCAACTGTGTGCCCTCCAAAAGGTAATAACCTTAAAAACCATGTGTGACTGCTCTGGCACTTGCTGGCATGTTGATACAAAGCCAAATCAAATCTTAAAGTACTGTCTTTGTAATTTATTCACCCCCCATTAACTAGTTAAATGGGTCTTTGAAGAACTGTGCCATCCTTACTGGAACGCTGTGGAACAATTATAAAGTTAAGAAATTTTCCTGGGGGATTCTGTTTGAGCTTCTTACCACTGATACCCCAGGGACAACCACAATCCTCTCTCCCTATCTAAAAAAAGATATATATATAAAGTATGTATGTGTGTTTTCACAGTACCATGCCTTCTAAGTCAAAGAAGCCTGACTAAAAATTCCCACAGAGGGCTACTGAACAATTCAAGAGAACAATGAATGCATTTTAAACTTGATCTAATATAAAAAAACGTAAGAGTCGTTTCAGTTTGTATGTTGTTGTGTGGGCATGATTTTAGCAAAGTATAAATACATTACAAATGGAACCCAGCATGGGTTTCCCAAGAGCTCTTTACAACACAGAGATCCCCTTTTCCCTGCTTACCAGCATTTAGCATAGCTGTGGCATTGTGTGCCTGTTAACATCGTACTGTAATAAGCTGATGCCCTGTAAGTTCCAGATAAAAGTCAAAGAGGGTTGTTTTTTTTTTGCCAGGGATGGAAAAGAACATGAGGACAGATCGTTCTGCAGGGATTGATTAGAGGACGTACGGTTGTGGGCGTACGCTCATCCGTCCGTAGACTTTTCCCACAGTTCTGTTCTCTTGCTGAATGTTTTGCTCCATCCTTGGTTGCTGCTCCGCCCTCCTCCCTGACTCTACTGTTCAGGGCCTTGGCACAACCCTGAAAACCACTTTCTGGTCAATGAATGAGAGGCTTAAAAAACAGAGATCCTGACATGAGAACTTGCAATGAGATACACTGCCATGACTAAAAGTTTCATTAACCAACCCGTGTCTACTCCTTTTCAGCCCTGAGTATTTGAGGACTGTTGGGTTAGCAAGAGTGGAGCAAACAGTCAGCACACCAGATTGATGCGCATCTGTATGCAAACAGCTAAGTTCTGTATCATTGTATTATAGTCACTAGAGTTGTTTGTCTGCTTAGTGAAGAAACAGCCATGCTGATCGGTAGATAGTGAGTTATTAATGGATAAATATTGTTACGCTGAGAATAAAGAAAACCAATAGCCAATAGAGGTGTTCCTCAGGACCAACAACCAAGACCACTAACAAAACTGACTCAGGGGTGTCTCAATGCAGTTCTCATCCCCAGGCGAATCCTTTAGGGTCTGAAGTTAGTTGTTTTCTTTGCGTATGCCATCCTGGGTAAATCCTAGGCTGGAGTTATACCTCTCAGTTCCAGAGTGCAATGATTTCCTTTAAGAAGCACTGTTTTTAATTAGACTATGGCCCTTTGTTTTGTTTTTTGTTTTGGCTGCTTGGCAAGCAGTACATCCATTCTAAACACTGCTGACCTTTTCCATAGGTGGACACATGTCCAAATCAGGTGCAAATACACTGTGACTCATTCTTTTTTTTTCCCTGTCTATTTGCTGTTTGGCTGTAAAACAGTATTACATACCCCCACTTAAAATATTATGTTAAACTGGGCTCAATTTCATTTTGTGGTAACTGTTGTATAATTCAGAATAGTTATGCTTGTGTAACTGTTTCATTACAATAGAAGTAAAAGAAAATGGATTTATTTTAAAGACTAGAACGAGTGTAGATGCACAACTCAACATTTTTATGGGAAATAAAGTGTATTGTATGTACTTTTACCAAACAGCCACCATTCTGCCATGTTCTCTAACCAATGACTAGCCAGATGATAAGTGAGCTTTATGTTGGAGGTTTTTGCTCCATATCATCATTAAATTTTACATGGCTATCAAGTTCTAAGCCTTTGAAAAAAAAAGTGTTTATGGTAAAACACAGTATTTAGGAAGATGATCATTATGCCATAGATGCTGTACCTTCATAAAGAAAACCCTCTCATTCAGGATACTTTTTAATACCAGAACTCCTGGTAGAAGCAAAACACAACAATAGCATCTGAACAGTAAAGTTGTTTGTTTCAGCCCTTCTTTTGCCTTGTTACTTTGGGTGCTTTAGTCCAGCTATGTCAGCCAGGCATATGGAAACATAATGCCAGCATCTTACTTTACTTTCCATTCATGTGCCAACCTGCTCACCCAGATGATCAGATAAAGCCCTCGACTTTTAAAGCGCCTTGCAAAAGTATCCATACCTCTTCAGCTGTTTCACATTTTTCATCTGACCACTGTATTTGTAAGGTGAACTCAAAATAACACACTAATTAATCATTACAAATTATAAAGTGCTACATGCGTTTATATTCAGGCCATTTGAGCCAGTCTGTTTTGGAGAATGTCTTTCTTTTAAGTTTTTTTTTTTTAATGTTTCTACCAGATTTGCCCTTTTTCAGACAGTTTTCATTTTCTAACTATTCAAACTAAGTAAGTTTAAGTTTCACAACAAATTCTCAATTGTATTTTAGGTCTGACTAGACCATTCTACTTCATAAATACACCGGATTGAAAAAATTGCAGCACAGGCTGTTGTCTGATGTCTTTATTCTTTTAAAGTCTGTAACAGGTTTTCCTCCTGGATGGCCCTATATTTAGCTCATATAAGTGGTAGAATGATGCTGCCACCACTGTGGATATTTTGGTCTCACAGTACTTTATACTACATGTTTGTTAAGTCGTCTACATGGCTTACAGCACAAGGCAAATACGATATGTCCTCTCAGTAGATTCTCCCATCTAAACTGTTGATGTGGGTTTTTTGGCTGGTCTCTGATGAATTCTCTCCTTTCCTGTCAGTTTAGTTGTGCCTTACAGGAGCTTTTAGTTCACTAATGTTCTCTAACCAATCTCTAAGACCTTCGCAGATCCGCTGGATTTAAATGCATCAGACTTTTGAAAATACTGGGTTTAATTTGAATGTATCAGCATAAAGAGAGAAGAGTATAGGTCTATGTCATGTTTTTTATATTTTTCTGTTCTTCGAATATTTTCCTTAGATGTCGCAGTGATGCGCTACTTTTTTTCCACATAAAAGCACAATTTCACAAAACCTAAAAAAAAAAATTTAAAAGGAATGAATATTTTTGCAAGGCATTGTATTACGGCCCCTGTTCATTTAGCACATCACATCTGTGAATTTATACTTGGCTCTGAGGTAAATGTTTGGACTGTTTGTTTTTAAAAGGTAATTTTAAACACTAACCTACCACAGAGTTAAAAATGAAATGGTCAACAATTCTTTGCTGATGCCTTTACATCTTATTTCTTGCAGCTATGAACATTTTTGTCGTGCCAAGAAGTAAACTTCAAGCATTTTTTATTTTGTGAAGGCGTCCTCCAGCCAACACAACAATACCCATAATGTGGAGGGAGTTTGTGATACAGTGTGTTACAGAAAAGAAAAATGAGTTGGATGCTGTGTGATAAAACACAGGTAGACGATTATATTGTTGTTTTAAATACCCATATTTTCTTCCATTTCCTAGCATGCCTTCCAGGGCTCATTGTCAGATGACCCTCAGCATTTAGCATGTCAGTACTCAAAAGACCTTTCAACTTCTCCATTAATGTGTAGCAGCAGATCATTGTAGTGTTTGAACCTGGTTTTAGTCACATCTTTCATTTTTACCACAACAAGAAGGGTGTCATGACAGTAAATCAGAGAATTTATTTTTCCAGTTGTGTTCCTATTGTTTCTTTTGTCAATAACCTGGTGCTGAAAATGTTACATTTAAAAAGGTGCTACCAAGGTGGACTGCAGGTTCCATTCTTTGGCTTTCTAAGAGCATTGACTTGCAGTGAAACCGGAAAAGCCTGCATCACACAAACTTGCAGTCTTAGAATGCTCTGCAGCCAGCACCTCAAATCCTCACAGTTTACAGCAGAACTCAACTCTCAATGGTGCCATTTTAATTTTCCAACCTTCACAAAAAAGAATACAGTTTCTTACTGTTTGAATAATGTTTATTCTACTGGGTTCAACATAGAGTGGGGTTTTATTTTGCAATAAATCTGTCCGCACTAGGATTTTTTTTTTCTCTAAGAGAATGAAATTGGCAGATGACAAAGTGCATCCTTTTAGCAAAAGCAAAGGAGCACAAATGTACATCTGAAAGTGAACTTTGGGTTATAAAAAATATATATAGAACGTGGTTGCTGTGTCGTAAGTTCTTGTCACCTATATGTCCTTTATGTGTGTATCTATTTTTGTTTTTATTCTTTTGCTATTGTAGAATCGGCTGTAATATTTTGTTCAAAACTGAATTTGATATTTCAACAAAGCAACTATGTCTTAATATTGCTGCTAAACCTTTTGAAATTGTTACGAAAAGTGATGGGAATCTGGCTTTGTTTATATTTTATCAACTTATTGATTGTGTTAGCTTGTTGGTGTGTTCCATGAATACTCCAGGGAGGTATTGGATTTATCCGGGGTATTCTAAAAGTTGGTCATCGAAGCTTCTAGACAATGTAGCTTCTTACGATTGTGGAAAGATGCAGCCCATGTTGTGAGACAAAAACATACATTAAAAAAAGGGATTTCTTTGTTGTTGTTAAATATACAATGTAAGTAAATTGTTTTATTGAATCCCCTTTTCTTTAAAAAAAAAAAAAAGCAAAACTGATGTCCAGTGTTGTACTTACACCCTATTTTTG
This sequence comes from Jordanella pulchra, assembly GCA_034780135.1. Classification (NCBI taxonomy): domain Eukaryota; kingdom Metazoa; phylum Chordata; class Actinopteri; order Cyprinodontiformes; family Cyprinodontidae; genus Jordanella; species Jordanella pulchra. Next base: position 12,064 of record JAUZNJ010090151.1, on the reverse strand, counting down.
GGAACAATATGAATATTATTAATAACATATGGTGCTAAAGTTCTTTTTGTATGTTTTGGTTTTTAGATGAAAAGAGAAATATTATGCTGAAAATGTAATGTTAAGCCTTACTGTAGATTCATATATCAGACTGTTCATCCCAGAAGAGAAAAATAAATATAGTATTTGAAAGTGCAAAAGACCAGCAGTGTTTTTGTTTTACTCCTTTGAGGGTCTCCTTTTTGATCAGTAATTATAATTTATTGGCTTGAAAATGAACTCATCAACAATATGCTACTATAATTAATAATTAATTTAACATTGGATTATATGTTGAATTTTACATGTCGAAAAAAGGGTCCTATTAACAAAAAATGAATAAAATGCATAATGGAAATGGAGTCCTAGAGAAACTACAAAAAACAGTCAAAAAATGAAGAATTATCAGCAAGAGTTTAAAAGCAAACTGCAGAAATAATCAAGTTTAAATAAAGAACAGAGAAAAAAAAACTACTTTTGTTCTAAAAAAATGATGAAGAAACATACAGTATAAAAAAAAGAATCCGTGTGTTGATAAATGTAAAAAAAATGATTAGGGATTGGCTTAGACTTTGTTTTTTTTACGATTAAAAGTAACTGTGATTTCATTTGTTGATTTGATCAGTTAGCATAATTAAAAATGCACAAAAGCAAACAAGAGGCTTTTATTTGTTTGCTTTTTATCATTTAAAGCAATTGTTTAATAATTGTAGCACACATTTATTTTGCACACCTTTGTTTTAAAACATTTCTAATAAAACTACAATCTGTTTAACTTTTAATGTTATCAAAAGCAATTTAACAATATTCTAGCTGTGTGTGCAGCAAGTAGGATTTACTGACTGATTGCTATGGGGATCAAACAGGTTTGAAAATGTTAAAATTGACTTATTTTTACTTTTGGACACTAAAGGAACATCATTTCTAACAAGGGTTGTACACTACTGTTCTTAAGGGTGAAATACTGATAATATACAAGAACAACATATTGGATTTTGAGAACAGAATTGAAGCTAAACGTCAAACTTTGTAAGTCACTTCAGTGACAATTTTTATTTATTTATCATAACTATTTGAGGCTAGTATTTACTTATTGATATATTTATTATGTATTTAGTATAAAAATGATTGCTATGTGAGGGGAAAAGGGCAACTCAAACACCGGATACCATAATCACTTTTCTCTGCTTTAGTTTAAAGCACTTTTTTAACAAGATTTTTTTGCAAACATAGAATACTTTCAGTTTTAGTTTTTGGTTTTTTTTTCTAAATGTAATCCAAATATCCTCCCACTGTCAGGCCGTGATGTTGCATAACACTTTCCTCACATTGATAATTCCTTATAGAATAGGTAAGGTAGCTATACAGAGAAAAACTAAAACCTAAACTAGTAGAATTAGATGAAAATAAAGGGTTTAGTGTAGAAAAATTAACACTGCTTCAATTTAGACCATTTAGGTCACTGTGGAGGTTGGTTTAATAATTTGATTTATGTTTTGGGGAAAAATCTGAAACAAATCGACATTCGTTTTCATAAAATTGTGGAAACAGTATCCTGCTACTTATTAAACCGTGATCTGACGTTTGTGTATCTGTAAAAATGTTTGCTTTTACAATATTTTTGGCCGCTTCCGTCCTCATCATAGATGCCGTTTTTCTAATCTCAGCCGCTCACAACATGCTGTTTTGGTTTGTGCAAAGCAAAGCATGCTGGACTACAGTTCAACGCCCAAAATGGCGGCACGGTTGAAAAGTTTTTTCCGTTTTCATCGAGTTTGTATATTTATTAGACCTTCATCGTAGCTGCTCTGGACACGTGTCGTGCTAGTTTTATTTTAAACTCACTGACAAAAGAGTTTAAACGCAAGAAGGGAGCTGGAATGGCGCCTCGCTATCAGCTCAAAACTAGATATATCTTCAGAAGCACAATGCTAAAATAAGTTAGCCTAGTAGGCTAATTGCTGTCAAATAAGTACTGGCTTTAAGCTCAGTTGATCACACTCTGCCTCACTTAGATCTTTGGTCGAAGTGAGAATGAAGAAGAAAACTTAAGAGATGGAAGAAGATGTGAAAAAAGTAAAAAAGGTGGGTCGTGGTACACTTTTTTGCAGATTACATGCTAACATGTTAGCTCTCCACGAGTAAGGCTAACTATAGCTAGTTTGAAAAGTTTAGTGTTAGCTGACAAGTGGTTGCAACCAAACACATCAGTTTACGCCATGAACAAATGAGAAATAGTATAAATAATTTATAGTAGAGCATAGGAAATCTTAGTGAATATTTGTGATGTATCTGGTTTATAGTGTCTGGTGCTCTGGGTTAGGATTTTACTTTTTCATGTCAGGCTATCGAACGACTATACTCAGGATGATTTACATTGTATAAACTTAACGGTCTATATTTGTACTCGTTTAATCTGTTGCTGCCACAGTCGGTTTAGGTTATTGCTAAAAATAATGAAATAAAACACGCGTGGAATTTCTGCGTAACCGCAAGAACTTATTGCGAAGAGTAAAAATGTAGCTGATTTCAGTTGTTTCGTCAAACCTTCATATTATTTCTTTTATCCCTAGACAAGAAGGAATAGCTTAGTTCAGTAGCTGGGCGAAGGGTAACACTTCCTACAAGATTATTATCATTTGTAGTCGAAGAAAGCGGTGTACAGATTTCTTCTCATCTTTGATGGTTTTGGTTTAATGTCTTTTGTCAGGTTTATTTTTGGCTATTGGGCGACCCTTTAATGCAGTTCCTGTTTTTACCACATGGTGCTGATAGCGACTCAATTTTATGACACGTTGCTATTTTAATTTTACAACTAGTTTGTATTTTTATTTTGTGTACTTTGTGTTTAGGCATCACCGAATACTTGACTATTGAGGTTGAAAATCTAATTTTCAAGAACCGATGTATGTTTTTTTTTTTTTTTTTTTTGGCAAACTTTGATTTAAATTCTATCTCTCTGCTCTCATGTTTTCTTCCTTTATGTTTGTTGTGGTGGAACAATAATAGACTAAAGCTACCAATGAAATTTTGAATGTTAAAGAACCTAAAGTTAGTTCCACTCATTTTCCGTAAGAAAATATCAAGACATGATTGTGCACGTCATTTGTCTAAGTCTCAAATAGTTTTGCAGAACATAAAGAAAGTGGTTGTCTCTTGTGTTTTTCTGTGGGTTTAGAAAACTAAAAAAGATTAGCTGGGCTGTTGTATCACATTTCACCTGCAGAAGTTGTAAAATCTTAATGCGTTTGCTTGGGACATACTGTTTAATAATGTAACCAGTCTGTCATGGTGCTGAGGTTCAACTTTGCAAGCAGCCAACCTATGTATATATTGTTTAACTGTCTTTACTCATGATGCGATGTAGTCAATGTACGGTAATCTCATTTTGTAACCTTTTTTTTTTTAAAAAAAAAAAAAAAAACATACACAGATACTTTACTTCTGATTATCCTTTTGAGACCTCATTCTACTCCCTAAAACCATTTAAATAAATTATTAAGAAACAGTGAATGTGTCCATAGTGAGTATTGAGAAAAGATTCAAAACAGTAATCTAGTGTTGATTTTTAGGTTTTGCGCTAACATACTTGTTTTTTTACTAACATAATGCTATTTATGTTAAAGGATTTAGTTGTTTAGTTTTTACAATCTAATCTCATTAGGTATTATTCAGTAGCAGTCAAAATAGATACGCTTTTAAAAAGTAGAGTATTACATAAGACCCTGTTTTGATTGATGAATATCCAAACTGTTCAACTGCAACTAAAGAAAGTTTTAAAAGCCTTTTCCTAAAAATAAAATGAAGCCAGTGTCTGTCAACTTCTGATGCCCTGAAAGGGAAACTTTTATCGAACTGATTTAAGTCTGTTGCATCTGGAAGTATTAAGGAAAATAGCTTTAAGCATGACCTTTACCAGTGGAAACATTAATCAGATACATTCTGATTACCGTAATGTTTCTGCAATGACTTGTCAAAGGGGTTGTTGAAATAAAATAACGTTGGAACAATGCTTGCCTGTTTTTTTACATTTCACTTTCATAAATCTACGACCTTTGCAGCATTTGAGACTCGACTCCTGTGGTTAGCACAGCAAAAAGCACATTGTCCTTTAAGCACGTTACTGTGGTTTTGCAGACTTGTACACAAAACTTCAGCTGCCAGATTCTGACAGACAGCAAGATGGAAGAAATTGTGGTATCAAAACATAAGGGTGGAGCTAGTAGGTTTAATGCTAGTTAATTTAGAACCAGTATCTGCCAAGCTAATTAAAAAAAAAACAAACATGAGAAGTCTGCTGCAGAATTGAATGTCACAACACTTATAGCACGTGTCAACACAGGAAGTTGTGGTCACTTCCTTTCCTGTTCTTCTGCTGAAGTAGAAGTCAGAGACGCATCCCTTCCTCCTTTGGGGTCACACCCCTCACGCTCAACACAGAAGTTTGATCCTGTCGCTCTCCATCTGTTGGCTGCTGTCAGAGTTAGCGAGAAGAGCAGACAGGTGATAGGGTCGTAACAGTAGCCAGACTGGGGCGTTTGGTGAACAGGTGTGTGATTGTTTACTTGGGGGACCATGGAGAGCGAGGTAAAGTCTTCATTTTGTTTTGTCTTTGACAAAATGAAACATTCTAACACGTTTTTCATTTTTAGCATCACTCAATATAAGGATTAGTGTCACTGTTTTTTTGCACAGTGAGGGAAAACGCATAAACTTTGTCAGACAACTAAAACTATGTGGTATTGGGAGTTGTATGGATTAGCCGTGTACCTGTTTGCTACCAACTGTGTGTCTGCTGTAGCTTTTAAATGGTGTAGTTGGACTATGACCTGTTTTGCAATGAGGGGACATGAGCTGTGAAGCATGTAACTGTTACACTTGCACAAGATGTCAGTCCTTTTTTGTTTTTCTTATTCTGTCTCTCTTTTTCTGTATTTAATAGCCTGGGATTGTTTCTCCGTTCAAGCGAGTCTTTCTGAAAGGAGAGAAAGGGAGGGACAAGAAGGCCCAGGAGAAATCCACAGAGCGCAGGGCCCTCCATACCTTCTCCCTCTCTCAGCCTGACCACCGCATCGACCCTGACATTCTGCTTAATGACTACATTGAGAAGGAAGTTAAAGTGAGTTTAACTGTCAAAATATAGAGTTTCAGTCATTTATATTGTTTGTTTTTTGTTTGTTTTGTCTTTATTTTTTCAAACAGGGTTTTTGTGACATTTGCTAATGTGAAATATTTACCCGTTGTATCTTGTTTAGTATTTGGGGCAGCTGACATCAGTTCCAGGATACCTAAACCCATCAAGTCGGACAGAAGTTCTGCAGCTCGTTGATAATGCAAGGGTGAGTATTTTCACAGTCTCCATCTCCAGTAGGACTTCCCTCCATCTGTACTGGGCTGATGGTTAATACAAAGTTGACAGAGGTTACAGATAAGGTCAAAGGTTTGGAACAACTGGTTATTAGAAATGAAAATCAAAAGAAATGGCACTTTGTGTCACAGTTGAGTGTGTGAAACTAAGCGCCCTTCATTTTTCATTGGTAAAGCCTAATGAGTCCATTTATTTGTACGAATAGTAAAATCTTAACTGAATGTACTTCATTATTTGTAATCTTCCAGATAATATAATGACTCCTTTTACACCCAAATCATCTGAAGCAAATAAACTAAAGTTCAAGCACAAAAATATGCTCATTTTAAACAAGTATGGAAAACCTATTTGGTATTTTTTTTTTTCTTTTTATGTGACAAATCGTCTTTCTTTTGCTAATTAAGTCCCCTCCTTTTTCTTTCTATTGTCTCTATGTGTTGAATGCAGTGTTTATTTCCCTCCCCTTAATATTGATCCAGAGACGTTGCTGTGATCCACCTACAGCAGTCTGAAAAGCAGGGCAGCCATCCTGGTTTCATTGGGTTACCTCACCTCTGCTTTCAAAGCTGGCCTCCTGTCTGCTGCGGTTGATGACAGCATCTGAAGGGTGTGGGGTTCATGCTTTCACAGAGCTTTTCTTACGTTTCTTGTCTATATGTGTAAACGAAGAGGTAAATGTGTGAGGAAGCCCAGATGTCAATTGATGAAAGAGCTCATAAAAAATGAGGCCTGAATTTCAATAGGTGTGATTTTGATAGTATGTTTACCACTGTGTTGACCTGCCGTGTCCGAAGAGGTGCATGTTTTCTGCATTTTGGTCGGACCAGAGTCTGTCGGTATTCACACCTAAACTGCAGCAGAGTTTTGTTTAGAAGAGCATCAAGACCCACTTTTAAAGGCGGTCTCTGTCCGGTTGTTTGGAAAAGACAAAAGTTTGTTTTTATTTATATCTACATTAAAAGGTCCAGACCAAGGAGGGAACAAATTCTGGGCTATAGAGAGCAAACCAAATATTGCAGGTGTTGATATAAACCTTGTTTATGTAAGTGGCTAATAATTTACTGGTGCTCAGTTTCAGGACGGTTTTCTCTGCTCCAACATGTGGTTAGCTTGACTTAAACAGCTTCTATAAGGTCCCAACAAAATGTCACTCTTTTGTTTTATAGGTTGTCTAACTTGACATATTCTGCAATTAAAGGTCTTCAGTTAATTTGCATCAAGTGCTGCTGAAAATCTTTGCACTCTGAGCCATTAGTGATGATTTTAGGCTAATATTAGCCTCTCATTTATTATAACTGGTTGATAATTTGGATTATAGAAGGTCTTGGTCAGTTTATAGTCGAGTTCAAAGTAGCTGGTTGAATATTTTCCTGCTGCTGTCTTTCAGAAATCCCATCAGTTGGCGGGCCAGCTGACATCGGAGCAGGATGCAGTGGTGAGCTTGTCTGCGTACAACATCAAACTTGTTTGGCGAGATGGAGAAGACATCATCCTTAGAGTACCGATCCATGACATCGCTGCTGTTTCATACATCAGGGATGATTCACTGCACCTTGTGGTGATAAAAACAGGTAGAAACAGACAAACACGGTGTGTAAAAGCTGCAGTACTAGTTTCCTCAAGTGATTAAATATATTTGTGTCCAATTCTGATACCAATATGTTTTTTATATAATTGAGAATCTGATATTACATTATCCTCATGCAAACATGACTCCTGGCTGCTCATCTGTCCAGTAGATGGCAGTAATGCATAATGAACATTTGGCTCTTTGGTTTTACAGAGAGGGAGTTTTCATTCCATCTGCATATAATATGTTAGAATATTTCTCTTAAATCCAATCACTATATTTTATGTCAACTGTAACCACTTTAACACACAGTGTTTTTGTTATTTTACATCTATTTCTGTGTCTGCTTAATATCATTTTAGTTGAGCAATTTTCACCTTATTCTGTTTGGTTAATCAAAGTATACTGTTCTTCTGAGGGAATGAGTCGCTCCAGACATGGTTCAGACTTTCACAGTGCAGTGCCATTAATTCAACAAGTACATTTGCTGCCTCTGTCTTTAAATTAGAGCCTCATGATCGAGTCTGGTTTCTCACAGAATGGACGACCTCACTGATTGAGCTCCACACTGCTATTATTTAGATTTAAAAAAAGAAAAAAATCACTTTTATCTGATGTTTCTGATTTTAACAGATTCTTTAGAAGTAGTAATATCTTAACTGATGTTATAAGACAATAGTTGAAGTGAATTGTTTTTTTTTCTGTTTGTGTTTTCAGCTCAGGAGTCTGGAGGTTCCCCCTGTCCCAGCTCATGTCCTGATCTAAATAAGTCCCAGACCCTCAGCTCCCTGTCAGAGAGCGGAGCTGTGCTAGTGGAAGTCTGCTGTCTACTTGTGCTAGCAGTGGATAATAAGGCAAGTTCCTGAAAATAAAAACACTGATTTTTAGGGCTAGTGTGTTTGGGGTCATAAGGTTGAAGTTGTAAAAAGTGGCACTGCTGACAAACCTAAGGCTACCTGAAGAGTTAAACTTGAATTAATGATTATTTCTGGAAAGATCTGCTTAATACGTCATGGAGAATCTTCAGGGCAGTTTCTGATGTATGATCAAGGGGACGCTATAAATCTAAAGCACATTCTAGAGTCTCTATTTCTATGTCCTCACTGGTTTTGATGATGAACTGATATATGCATCTCAGGACTAATTTCTGTGTTTTTTTTCCCCACAGGCAGCAGCTGAGGAACTGTGTCTTTTGCTCAGCCAGGTCTTTCAGATTGTTTACACAGAATCAACTATAGATTTTCTAGACAGGGCCATATTTGATGGAGCTACAACGCCTACGAGACACCCTTCTTTGTACAGTGGTGAGGAAAAAACAAGTCCCTCTTAATGTGACATTGGTCTGCTTTACAATCTTTGTGAAAGTTTGTGCTTTTATGAAGCTGCTAACCTTAAACTGTAAATGTTCGATGATCAATTTAAAGACGATTCTTCAAGCAAAGTAGATGTCAAGGAGGCCTTTGAGAGAGAAAGCAGTCCATTGTATGTACATATGATAAATCCAGCTTTTTGAACTGAATAGATTTAGTTGGGTTGTTTAAGACTGGTTTGGTTGGTGTGTTTCCTCAGTCCTTTTCAGGCAACAGAAGGAAGTTCTCCATCTACATCCACCCCTGCATCCCCTCAGACAAAGGCTCCAAGTGAAGGAGAGCTCAGCACCACTGCTGCAGAGCTTCTGCAGGACTACATGACCACAGTATGGCATTTCATCTTTTTCTTTTGTTCTCCACTAAAAACAATTGACTAAAGTATTGCCTCATTACTTATTTTCAAGCTTTTAAATTCTCTGTCTTTATGATCTGCTACACAGTTGCGAACAAAACTATCATCGCAGGAGATCCAGCAGTTTGCAGCTCTGCTTCACGAATACAGGAATGGTTCCTCCATTCATGAGTTCTGCATTAATCTGCGCCAGCTCTACGGGGACAGCAGGAAATTCCTCCTACTTGGTAAAAACACAATCTACCTAAACCATCACAGACTTTAGATACAAAAATGAAACTACTGGTATGTTTTTAGTGTGCAGCTAAAAATGTAGCAGAAGCCTGTTAAAGACACATTTTTAAAATAATTTTGGAAAAACACACGCGAGTGTTTTCACTCTCGTCTTTCATCACACCAAATTTCCAAAGAGTTTTAAGGTTGTGTGGTAGCAAAACCCAACCCTGTGATGTCACTGCTTAGAGTACTACATGGCGGCGCCCTTACCAAAAATGTATGAAATAATGCAACGTTTTTTTTTTCTTTTCCATTTTTATATTTTGCGTTTGTAATATATTTATTTGTTTTATTTCCACTTAAACGCAGATAGTCTTTGGAAGTTGCTTCAAGTTAAGTCGGCAGGTGTCTGTTTAATGTCCGTGTTTCTGAGTTTTCCTTCCTTGCGTTCTGTTCATGTGCAGAATTTTGCACTGAATCATGTTAGAAATTAACTTTGCATCCACAGATCAAATTTCAAGTCTTCCCACAGATTCTAACGGACAGCTATACTTTGATCCAAGCCGCTTTAGTATAATTCTGACTAAATACCCCAAACCCAATCTCAAGATTTCTGCAGTCTCACTTTTAACATGTTTTTTTTCTAGCATTGATTTTTTTTTATTTTAGCTCAATTAGTTTTCCGACTAAAGTTTTTGTTTTCATGAAAGAAACTGTCCCCTCAGCATGATACTGCCACTGCTGTATTTTACTGTGGGGGTGGGGTACAGGGTGAGGTGAAATGTTTTAACTAATAGTTTTGTTGTTTTTTTTTTATGAACATTTTTTTTTTTTTCCTTCCGTTCTGAGCTTCTTTCTCACATTTGCCGCTAAATGTAGTTGGAAACTGGTAAAATACACGCAGCAATCCTTACCTGTTTAGTCTTAATGGCTGAAGTAATTCTTTATACAACTTTTTTTTATCTCTTTTTCAGGCCTGCGTCCCTTCATTCCAGAGAAGGACAGCCAGCACTTTGAAAACTTCCTGGAGACCATTGGAGTGAAGGACGGCCGCGGCATCATCACAGACAGCTTCGGTCGATGCAAACGCACAACTAGCTCTGCCTCCGATTCCACCACCAACGGCAACGGAGCAGCAGCTGGAAGCGAGGACAGCACGGCTTCTGACGAGGGCCAAGACATCTCCGAGGGCGATGAGTGGGATCGAATGATTACTGACATCAGTAATGACATCGAAGCGCTTGGCTGTAGCATGGACCAGGAGGCGGTCACGCCCTGACGCTTCGATGTGAAACGATGTCGACTTGTCTAATGAGCGTTGGGCTTTAGCGGATCAGATGAAGGTGGTCCTGAGCATGGACCTAAGCTTTGGTTATACGTTTATTCCTCTAATTATCAAGAGGACGTTTTGTAGGACCTGTAAATTCAAAGAAAACCTTGTTTCTGTCCAGTCGGCTAGTGCACTTATGCAAACCCTGTGGTCGACTTGCATTTAATTGGATTGTTTTACATTTCAGCTGGTTTTAAAGCCTTTTTTTTTTTTTTTTACACGTTGTCTTTGTTTTGTTTTTTTTTAAGTCATTTATTGGCAGCATCTGCCACTGATATCTGTAATTAGGATCTCTAGACGGTGCCTCTGGGGAATCCGCCTGTAGCCTGTGCACACATTTTAGAAGGTTGACTCACAGGTTTGTATCTTAATTTAACCATAAATTAATCAGCTTCATCCACCTTTGGTTCTCTTCATTTATTCTGATATTGGAGTGTTATCATTTTGCTGTTTATAAGACTGTAAGTTCTTTACTTAACACTGTTTATTCATCAGCGCTTATACGTTTCTGCTTTCAGACTGACCTAGAAAATGCTGTAAAAACAAAGCCAGACGACGGGGACTGTGCTTTATTTGACAAAGCCAGCTTGTGGATGGCCGATGTAAAATATTTTCTACGTTCGGGTCGTTTTGGTTTCGTTACATTAAACATGTCATTGTCCCTAAACACTGCAGTACTGCTACCAGCAGGTTCTTGGTGACTCTATTAGCAGGTTTTCCAGCAACTTGTGGTTATTAAATAAATCAATTGATTTTATTTTGATGATGCAAAATTGCAAGTATGATGTATAAAAACACTTGTGACAGTCATCTGACTGCTGTATTCTGGTGTGTAAATGTGAGGTTTGAAATGACTTTCCTACGTCAAGGAAAGATTTTACAATCTAATTATGATCCTCTGATCATTTGCTTGGATGCACCTAAGCTGCCGTGGAACTTCATTCAATTTCATCAAAGCAGGTCCTGCTGCTGAATGCCGTCACAGTCGGGGATTAGATTAGAAGGGATAGGGGGATTGTACGGACGGCTCGGTTTAGTCACATTCCATTCTCTGAAGTCTTGACGCAGTTCCACACAGTTCCCCATCTGTTTCTATATGATTTCAGCCATGCAAGAACTTGAACTTTACCCAAACCGTTTATCTTGCTTACAGCATGTGTGTTGGACCAGAGTAGAGCTGCTATTCCATCCATCCCAGGGTGACTCTTTGAATCAAAGAATGAAACACATGGGTGAAATTGTCCAGCTGCTTCAGCAGGAGACTAAATGATCCAGACACGCTGTCAGTACAACCAAAACTCTTACAATATGGGGAGAAACACTAATTGGTCTCTGTTAATTTCTCGTCTTTAATCCAATTTTACAAGGAGTCGGGCCCTTCACTGAAGCAAGTAATTACGACACAATTGAGCCGGTCTGATGGTCACTGAATAAATGTTTTCGAGTTTGACCTAATGTTAACAATTTCCTGTAGCAAACTGGTTTGGTTTATTGGTAAAAAGTCATTTATGTTCAGCCCTGGGTTTTCTGGTTTATGTTTTTTAAAAAGCCTGCAGGACCCACACCTTAAACATATGCCTTATCATTTATTGTAGCAAGTTAGGGTTTATAAGATTGTGTAGAAAGAACCCAGTACTTTCATTGGTACCTTTAGTAGAAATATGTAAAAGATATGAAAATAAATTAAACTTTTATTGAAGTAGAAGAAGAGTAGAACAAGAGCTGGAGCCACACAGAGTGGGGGCTTTTCAAAAGCCTATGCTTACAGTCCTGCTCACCATTATTGGCAGCCCTTCATGTTTTGCATAGCTGAGTGAATATCTTCAGAAATAAATGGAAA
>JAUZNJ010090140.1:0-22587 GCA_034780135.1 Jordanella pulchra | reverse complement strand
GAATATCTTTGTTATTGCTATTCTAAAAAGACCTATTATTTTCGAGAGAGAAAAAACAAAAACAAGTAATGTTTGAAGTGCTGCATTTTAGGTTGTGCTTTAGTCACACTATTCTCATTAATATTTTAACAAACTACAAGGTGTCAGCTTTCAAATGATGCATCACACAAGTGATTTGGCCTTACAGTTTCATAGTTATTTGCTTTTCCATTTCGGTATGCGAAAAAGGCGGGTAATTTAGGTATGGCACAGTGTTCTTGTTTTTTTATTGCTCTATAAAAGAGATGCAGTTGTGTAACAGTATTAATGTTATTAATTCATTTTAATGTTAATTAATGTTATCCAAACTAGACCTCTTCTCACTTTGTTGTGGTTTTATCAACCTTTAGTGGCTGTTAAAGGTACTGCAGCTAAATCTGCTGCTAAAGTTTTATCTAACAAAATACCTTCTTATTGATGAAAGCCTCATGTTTCTGTCTAACAGAGAAAGAGAAGAACCTGCAGGATCGTTTGTCGTCCGTGAGCTGGAAACAGCTGACGGAAGAAAAGGATATCCAGAACATCTCAAAGATAGCTGACCAGATCAGACAGCAGCAGCAAACCTTCGAGTCAAACGTGGAGGAGGTGGAGATGCTAATGGCTGCAATGGGACGCCAGCTGGAGGAGGCCAAAACCAAACTCCAGTCAGTGGTGAGACTTGCATGACAATCCAGCATGCATCTGAGACATCATCAAGACTTTCTGCTGATCAGACATTTCTGTGAGACCTGGAGCACATTCATACTGACTGTTTTCCTCTGTTTCTTCTGTCAGGAAATTCCTCTTCGCGATGATCCCCTGAGCCTAAAACATCTGGTGCCGGTGGCAACAGGACTGGCGGAAAAGTAAGACCTGGTCCATGATGTTGCTGATCAATCTGGTTCACCCTCATTGTCAATTCAGATGCTGAGCTCCTTTGTTTGATCTTCCAGACACAAGACGACGGCCGACTCGGTGGAGAAAACCGCCAACGAGGCTCTGAGCGACTCTCAGCAGAGTCTGGCTTTGGCCCGAGCTCTAATGAACAGAGAGAACAAAGTCAAAGAGCTGGTTGGAGATCTGCAGAGCCTGTGAGTAGCTCCTGCTGGCATCTCATGATGATCCAGTGTCACAACTATGAACCACATAATAACTAATTAATAGTAATGTTAATAATCAATACATCAAAACATGAAGCCAATCAGGCTGTTTTTACCATTTGTTCTCTGTTGTGTTTATGCTTAATGATAAATTAAGGATAGTTTATCTTTTCAGTATTATATGGGATTTGCTCTTCTCTAGCTGGTGGCGTTCCTCAGGGATCCATCTAGGTTCACCTTCACTTTATTTGCTAACACTTCACCTTAAGTACATTTTTAGGAACTAGAGCTTCCTGCATTAGTTTGCTAATCATTCCCAAGTCTGTCTGTGGCTTAAATTAATTATTTCAATCTACTGTTAGAAATATTTAACTTGTCTAGTGAAAACTTTCATGATTTGGTTTGTGGTATCGGTGATTAAAAGAATCATTTTTAGAAAGGTTTGACCAATGTCTTCTGTTTGCAACCAGCTATGATCAAACCTCAGCAGACGTGACGAATTTGGAGAAGCAGGCGGTTGGAGCGAGCGATGATGCCAGGCAGGAGAGCAAAATGGCTGACAACATGTTGAAAGATATCTCAAGGTTGGAAAAGAGCCTCCCAGCATCAATGGAGGTAACAGCTGCTGCTGAAACTCAGGTCCTGGATCATTAAAAACCAAAGGTTTCTAAGCCAGAGATATTTCCTGATCCTCAGGGGGAAGTGGACGCCATGCTTACCGAGCTGAATGGGCTGAAGGAAAAGGTGCAGAAGAACATCTCTGACGTTGAGGTTCTGATGGTTGCTATGCAAGAAGAACGGACAATCACTGAAGACCAGTTGGATAAAGGAAAATCTGCCCAGCAGGTATAGATCAATCAGAAACCAGCTGAAAAACATACATCTCTCATGACAGGTTAACTATGAATACAAGTAATCAGACTCCAATAAGTCTGCTTGTCTCTGACCTGAAATTCCTCCTCAATTCAATTTGATCTTTGTTTCCAGGAGTACAACAAGCTGCTGGACAGAGTAGATGATGCTAAAACTGAAACCGAAAGGGCTCTGCAACGCATCGGAACCAACAACGAGGACCTGAGCAACACCCTCGACACCCTGAGAGGTACAGATGTCAGCTCGCTCTCTTCTCTACATGGCCAGCGGGTGGTGCTGTGGGCTACATTTCACCTGCATGTAATGATCCAGTCATCATTGTAGAAACACTAAGACTCTGAGGCGCCAGGTGTTTGTTTCAGCTCAAACTGCCAAAACTGATCTGGGTCATTTTAGGGCTGATAAGAAAACTGACTCACAATGTTAATTAAAGAAAATCCATCAAATAACGAAGGTTTTATATGTGATTTAGCTTTTCCTAATCTATAGGTTTAACTGGTATATGAAGAAGATACTGAGGAAGCTGTGCAGATGAGCTCCAATTCCTGCTCTGAATCCGGGTCACCGGCACCTAAATCCAGACTTTAATGTGTTTGTCGAGATCTAGAGATCCTGGATCATGTAGCTTGTCTAGTCACTAAAAGGTGGATGCAGCTGAGACCTGCTACAGCAGAACCTGGACGCAGGTTCTTCACACCTCAGTCATGCTAACACTATAAAGGAACAACAACCCTTTTCTAATTCAATTGTTTTGTGTTTTGAAGGTTTTGACCAGCAGATTAGTGACAGCAAAGCTCTGGCTAATGAAGCCATCGCACGTCTACCAAGCATCAACGCCACCATCCAGGAAGCTGTTCGCAAAAATGACGAAACACAGTCAAACCTGCAGAAGGCTTCCGGGGATTACAATAAGGCCGCAGGAAACATGGGCGCACTGGACGGACTGGCTAATAACCTGCAGGTCTGAGTGGAAGCTGTTAGCAGCTGTGCTTATGGGTCAGCTTTTGTTGCTGTCTTGCTCCTTTGCATTAATTTGTGTTTGTGCAGGTATAAAAATGAAATATAAGCATTGTTTGCTCTGTAAAAAAATTCATATGACTAATTATTTAACAGAGAGACAGATTTTGGAGGCTGGTGGTGAGGTGTGCATGTCTGTAGTGGATGTAGCTGTAGTGAACATAAATATGTAGAAACCATGTTGTTGTTTCATGAACAATGATCTGTCCTAATGGAAAGTTGAAAGCATAAAATAAACATTTGTAGAAAAGGCACCAAATCCGTCTGTAGCTCAGAATCCCCCAAATCCTGCTTTATCTGCCAGCAAACGTTGCTGTGTGGGTTTTCAAACCTTCTCTTCTGGTTGAAAATATTAGAGGACGACTGACTTGTATTATGGCTGTTGGATATAATCTGAACCTGCAGGTTGCTGGAGCTGATTAAAGCGGTTATTGGAACATTAACAGACAATTCACCAACACTGTGAATATTTCATGCAGGCGGTCGGTTAACTTGGGATAGCACGTAACTTTGGATCATCTTCGGTCTCTATGCTAGTTCACAGCCTGACAAATAACTTCCACCGATGCCACGTTTTCTACAGACAAACTGCGAGTGATGTGTTTTCTCCCTGCTGATCTATAAGAGGCTGCTGTAACCGTTATCTGAGGCTATTTTCCTTGTGATAACCGCTATGTTAAGAGCCTCAACTAACATTGAACTATTTGTCTGCTGCACTGAGATGAACTCATGTTAAAGTTTGTCTTGTCTAAGTCTTGTTCAATAGATGAAGAAGCATTATGTACGTGTTATTAACAGGGAAGCTGAACTAGGAATAACCCCTGAGACATTAGCATAGCTGACTCGTAGGCTGCAGAGTCCGGGAGGTTTATTCAAACATTAAGGATTTCAATTACAAGTTTTCTAAGGTTTGGTTCCAGGTTTAAACCTGACAAAACGGATGCCCAGGTAGATGATCTGTAATCTGAGGAAGTCATGCAGCTCAGGACTTCTTCTCATTTTATTCTCCAGAAAGCTGTTGAATCGCTGCCACCTTCTGCTGGTTTGGTGAATGAAGCCAACAAACTGAACAAGGAGGCAAAGGATCTAAAGACCAGGGTGGAGGAGACGACTGAAGATCTGAATGATGAGCTGGATGCGGCGGACGCGCTGTCGGATGATGCCAAAGAGGTAACCATTGGTAACAAAGATGAACGGTCCACCATAAGAAGGTGGACATAAACAGAAGGTATGTGTTCATTGCAGGCGTTTGCTGGAGCAGCTGCGGCGTTTAACAATGCCAAAGAGAGCAGAGACGCTGCTCAGGATATGCTGCAAGTTGTCAAAAACATGCTGGCCAACCTGAGTAAGTTCTACACTTATTCACATCCTTCACATTTCTGGTCAAACATGGAGGTTCTGCTGATGCTGTGCTGACGTTACTCAGTCCGGGTCATTTAGAGACGTCTGTCTGTCCTCAGACAACTCGGAGCCTGTAGATGAGGAGCAGGTGAGGAAGCTGGAGGAGGCGCTGGCCGAGGCTGAGAAGGATGTGGAGGAGGATCTAAGGCCTCGGCTGCAGGACATGGAGGAGAAGGAGGAGGTCCAACGCCGCCGGCTGACCACCATCAACAGGGACATCGACAGCGTCCTGGCAGATATTGCTAACCTGGAGCTGATCCTGAGAACCATCCCTGATGGCTGCTACAACAATCGGCCCATAGAGGAGGCCTGAGGGGCCCGTCCTGCTCCGACACTCTTTGACCTTCGGAGAGTCTTTATCAGCTGCGGTGAGCTGGAGTTCCTCCCTTTGAACCGTGTGGGACCACAGGATGTAAACACAGCGCTGCTCATGTTGATGAATCCAAAATCAAACATGTTCCTCCTAATTCAACCACAGAAAAAACAAAATAATACTGATATTTCTATCATCTGTTTTTAAGGTCACTACATTGGTTAGTTGTGCATTTCAGGCTCCATGTTTAAGGTCTTGGTTTGCTTTTTAAATCTCCTTACCTCTCTGAGCTCCTAAATATTTACCAACCTGCTCCCTTACAGTAGCTCAAACACTAAGTGTAAACCTAGAGGTGAGCGTACTTACACTGTAGCTCCTCCAAAGATGTGCAATGATCTAGCATCATTTTAAACAAGCATCATTCCGCTTAAAACTATAAAAAAACATTTAGCAAAAGTTTTTTACGTCCAGAGAGTCTTTTTAATTTACAATATCTTTTGTTTATTCTTTAATTTCATTTTAATTTATCTAAATATTTTATAGGATGTATGTAAAACTTCTTTGTTTCAGTCCGTTTTCTATATCTGCAGTATAAACAGCTTCCTGGACTGTTTTAAAGTGCTTTACAAATAAAGAAAGCATGATATATTTGACCATCTCTTTATCACCAGATGCCTTCTGTTGGAAAGTGTCTTTGAATTAGTTGTTTTTCAGAAGGTTTACGTAAAGTCTGCAGATTTACACCGATTCCTCATTGAACAGACCTTTCCTTTCATGGTCGCCATATTAACTTGAAGCCGTCCAAACGTTTCCACCTGAGACCATCAGCTGTTGCCGCAGAAATCATTTCCATATTATTTCATTAGTAAAGTGTTGAAATTGTTACTTTTTAATTCAACATTTCTCTGTTCTGGTATTTATTGATGATAAGGAGGGACGAGGTGAATAACTTTAAAACCTCCAAGTTAATGACCTTAACTGCAGGTTAACTGAACCATTTAGATTGGTTTCAAAATAAATCATTATAAACAAATACATTTCTGTTTTACAGTGTGATTATAAGTATGTGAAACACATTTCTTTGTTTTACTTGTATTTATGACTGTACATACTGATATATAGTTTTGCTATTATATATTCAGTTTTTCTATTGTTTGAAATGAAAAGTCTTGGACCCCTGAACAGCAGAAGGTATTTATGTTGCCTGACAAATTTCAAATAAAATATTTTTCAGGTCTTTTGTCATATTTGTGTCTCTGTTTATTCATATTTTTAAACAGATTAATTCTGGATCCATGTTTGTCTCCATTTTGTTTTCCAACTAACAGCGAAGAACTCAGACTGTTACAGGCTCCACCTGTGTCTCTTCAGGTTTTTATTTCTCTGGTTTTCTTTCTGCTTCATCCGGACCGGGTCGCAGGGGCAGCAGTCTCAGCAGAGACCCCCCCGACTTCCCTCTCCCCAGGAACACAAGGAGCTCCCAGGCCTCCGTAGAGACACAGTCCCTCCAGCGTGCCCTGGGTCGTCCCATAGGGCCTCCTCCCAGTGGGAGGTGCCTGGATCACCTCCCGAGGAGATGAAAACCTTTTCCATAAACGCTTTGAACAGGACCGGTGACAGCGGGCAGCTCCGTCCGAGTCCAAGTCTTTGGACCGTTTTCACATTTTGCTTCAACACCGTCAGCAGTCGACACACCCATCCTCATCCTGTCACTTCCTTTGCTCCGAGCAGCCTGTGCTGTTTGTTATACTGAAATGTTAGGCAGCAAAATCTTTGTATAAATCTTAGAACAGGATAAATAACTTCTGCTGACAGAAGCATTAAGTCCCTGTCGTTATATTTTGATAGTTCTTTGAGAAAATATATATATATTGATTTGACATTTCACTACAATTTAAGTCTCCTAAAGTTAGTTTACCTTTCAATAGTTTGTTTTGTGTTATAAATAGATGCAAACATTGCTTATTCTGTCTCGATAATGAACAGATATGTGTCTGAGGAAATGGAGATTTTAATACGTTTTAAATGAGACTATATTTCTTGAAATCCAGTACTTGTAATTAATTAAAACATCTTAAAAATGGTTTATTTTTTTCTACCAGTGAAGTTTTCTCATGGTTTTTGTGTACAAGTGAAAAAAACGTTTTGTCAAAAGTAGCTAGATGCTTTTTTAAAAAAAAAAATAACTTTTTGATTTTAGATTGACATTTTAGATGAGATTTTTTCAAATAAACTTTTCAAGATATATAAATGAAAACTCCTAAAGACATAGATAAAAACAGACTTTATTTTGCGAGCACAGGGTGCAAACGTAACCACAGGTAAATATAGACATTTGTTAAACCTTAAAAGAAAACCCAAATGTTTTAGTGCATTTTCAGATTCATTTCACCAAACAACATTTAAATCTATATCCTGGTCATTTATGAGGTTTTTTTATTTGCTGCTGAAATGAGTTTTTAACAGAAACAGAAAGTGACGAACATGAACCTGACTTCCTGGATCACTTTCACACACGTTTGTTGTTCCATGTTTTATGTGGACTTTTCATTGACTTCCACTCACTTCATGGCCGATCCCAGACTCTAACCCTCACCGTCTGTCTGTCCTTAATCTAAACTGAACTCTCAGCTTGGATCCAGCAACAAATCCAACAAGAGAACTTTTCCTACTGGGGATCAGTTGATTGGTTCCCACATTATCACATAATTAACAAAAGTCTGTTTTACACTGTTCCCCAGGCGGTAGCAAAAACACCCACCCCCCCGCAACAAACACACGTAAGGTTACTGTTTACTAGTAAAGTGAGGACAATCAAGAACAACTTCCCCTTTGGCTGGTACTGACCTTCTGACCTGGTTTAGGTTAAGCTTGAACTAGTTATGGTCTGGTTTAGGTTGTTCTAGTTATGGTCTGGTTTAGGTTGTTCTAGTTATGGTCTGATTTAGGTTAATCTTGAACTAGTTATGGTCTGGTTTAGGTTGTTCCAGTTATGGTCTGATTTAGGTTGAGCTTGTTCTAGTTATGGTCTGGTTTAGGTTGTTCTAGTTATGGTCTGGTTTAGGTTGTTCCAGTTATGGTCTGATTTAGGTTGAGCTTGTTCTAGTAATGGTCTGGTTTTGGTTGTTCTAGTTATGGTCTGGTTTAGGTTGTTCTAGTTATGGTCTGGTTTTGGTTGTTCTAGTTATGGTCTGGTTTAGGTTGTTCTAGTTATGGTCTGGTTTAGGTTGTACTAGTTATGGTCTGGTTTAGGTTGAGCTTGAACTAGTTATGGTCTGGTTTAGGTTGTTCTAGTTATGGTCTGGTTTAAGTTGTTCTAGTTATGGTTCGGTTTAGGTTAAGCTTGAACTAGTTATGGTCTGGTTTAGGTTGTTCTAGTTATGGTCTGGTTTAAGTTGTACTAGTTATGGTCTGGTTTAGGTTGTTCTAGTTATGGTCTGGTTTAGGTTGTTCTAGTTATGGTCTGGTTTAGCTTGTTCTAGTGATTGTCTGGTTTAGGTTGTTCTAGTTACGGTCTGGTTTAGGTTGAGCTTGAACTAGTTATGGTCTGGTTTAGGTTGTACTAGTTTTGGTCTGGTTTAGGTTGTACTAGTTATGGTCTGGTTTAGATTGTTCTAGTTATGGTCTGGTTTAGGTTGTTCTAGTTATGGTCTGGTTTAGGTTGTTCTAGCTATGGTCTGGTTTAGGTTGTTCTAGTTATGGTCTGGTTTAAGTTGTACTAGTTATGGTCTGGTTTAGGTTGTTCTAGCTATGGTCTGGTTTAGGTTGTTCTAGCTATGGTCTGGTTTAAGTTGTACTAGTTATGGTCTGGTTTATGTTGTACTAGTTATGGTCTGGTTTAAGTTGTTCTAGTTATGGTCTGGTTTAGGTTGAGCTTGTTATGGTCTGGTTTAGGTTGAGCTTGTTCTAGTTATGGTCTGGTTTAGGTTGTACTAGTTATGGTCTGGTTTAGGTTGTTCTAGCTATGGTCTGGTTTAGGTTGAGCTTGTTCTAGTTACGGTCTGGTTTAGGTTGTACTAGTTATGGTCTGGTTTAGGTTGTACTAGTTATGGTCTGGTATAGGTTGTACTAGTTATGGTCTCGTTTAGGTTGAGCTTGTTCTAGTTACGGTCTGGTTTAAGTTGTACTAGTTATGGTCTGGTTTAGGTTGTACTAGTTATGGTCTCATTTAGGTTGTACTAGTTATGGTCTGGTTTAGGTTGTACTAGTTATGGTCTGGTTTAGGTTGTACTAGTTATGGTCTGGTTTAGGTTGTTCTAGTTACGGTCTGGTCTAGGTTGAGCTTGAACTAGTTATGGTCTGGTTTAGGTTGTACTAGTTATGGTCTCGTTTAGGTTGAGCTTGTTCTAGTTACGGTCTGGTTTAGGTTGTTCTAGTTATGGTCTGGTCTAGGTTGAGCTTGAACTAGTTATGGTCTGGTTTAGGTTGTACTAGTTATGGTCTCGTTTAGGTTGAGCTTGTTCTAGTTACGGTCTGGTTTAGGTTGTTCTAGTTATGGTCTGGTTTAGGTTGTTCTAGTTATGGTCTGGTTTAGGTTGTTCTAGTTATGGTCTGGTTTAGGTTAAGTGTGATTGTAAGGCTGTGGAAAGGGTAGAAAATGAATGGAAGTCAATGGGATTTCACACAAGGTCCTCACAGCATCTTTAAAAGAGCCGTTCTTTCACACACTGGTCTCCATGTAGAAATCAGGTCAGTACATTTACAGGGTGAATAAAAAATGGGCCAATCTAGTAGAACATAACTCAAACTGAAGCTATGACTTCGTCATACTGATCTTGTATAATTAGTTTTATTTCTCAAACACATTTACAACAGACCATAATAATCTATTGAGTGATAAACATTCATGCCAGACCCAAACGGTCCGAATAAAGCATGCAGACTAGAAATAGGAACGAACTGAGAAAAAAACAGTCCTAAACGCTTTACAAAAGGTGCTTCATCTTCATCATCATCCTCGTTAACCTCATACTCATCATCCTCACCATCGTCTTCATCACAAATATCATCTGTACCATAATTATCATCACCATCATCTCTTTTATTATCACCATCTCAATTACGACCATCATCATCATCATCATCATCTAGGTCATCATTTTAATCATTATAATCTTTTATTTTCACCCTCATCATCATCATACTCTCACCAGTGATTCCCTGAAGTCTCTGAGTCCTTCCTTTCACTCGACTTCCCCCCAGCATGAAGCATCGGATCAGCTCCCTGCAGTTCATCACATTCATAGATCTGTGGTTGAAAGTTACGGAGAAACCTCCAGGTGTCCCTTAAAAACACCATGATGGTTTGTTCAGGAACATCGTTTATTTACAAGAACGAGGAGGAAACAACTATTTTTATTGTGAGGCCATGTCCTAGACAACTGATTGTTTCAGATCTGTGAATCAGCTTAGTTATGAACTAAATAAGCTCTCAGCAATGCTTCAGGTCAAAGGGCGGTAAAGAAGATGTGACAGCTCACTGCTGTTGTCTTTTTTGGATTCATAATTAAAATCCCTAAATGTTCTGCTGCTTCCTTTAGTTTGCAGGTCTGGCTATATGTTGGCAAACATCATGTTACATGGTTTCTGTGCAAACTGTCAGTTTTTTGGGTTATGGAAACTACAAGAGGCTTAAATCAAAGGACGTCTGACTTTTATTCAGTTTTTGTACGACTGTTTTGCCACCTACCCAGGAGTCTTCAGTCCTGAAGATTCACCAGTGACAAAGTCATCTGGATAAGTGTCGGAACGATCGGCAGGCTCTGGTTTAAACCCGTTGAAGTAATCGTGTAACATCATTATGGCAACAAGCCGTTAGCAGTGAGAAATGCTTAACAGAGGGGCGTGTCCTAAAGGAGAGAAGTCCTGACTTTATGTAACGTTCATATAGTTTCCTTTTTTTGCTTGTTTTAGGCATTATGACAAAAAAACACTTTTTACTCTAATAACAAAATAATGCTCTGTCCTTGGCATAAATCCGTCCCGAACTCTGGCCGGCGCTGCTGATTGATTGTGTTATTGATGCGGACAATTTGGGTTTCCATTTGTTTTGGGTAAAACGGATTTCTCCATTTTGAGTTTGAAAAACATTTGGATGGATCCATAAAGTGGGAATTTAGACCCAATGAACTGAAGGTCCATCATCCACCCTGTCCTTAGCAGGGTAGAGGGTTGAAAGGGACCATCAGGTTCTGGTTCTGATATTTCTGGTTAAGTATGATTTGACAGCTTCAAGTCTTTGTAGATAATGTTGGTTAGATGTTGGTCTTTAATTGTGTTTTCACCACAGTAAGGTTTGGTTTTAGAGGGATTTTCAACTGATTTATTTATTTGATTGGGTTGCTGCTTTGGTCAAGCTTTGAGCCCCCGATTGTTTCAGATACATGTACTTGGATCCAACCTTTATCACTCAAGTTGAACAAAAAGCATCTTTACCATCAGATTTTTCATGTCAGTGATTTAGCTTTGGAGGCAGCCAGTACAGAAATCATGAATGAAAAACTAAGCAATTAAGCTCAGAAGATGAACCAGTATTCCAAAAAAACAGGTTGATTTTCCCCGTTCAGATACCAACCCTAGTCCACTCTTTGACTACAAGCTTGATGGTTGTGCAGCAGCTTTTAACTGAATCAATGGGGAGAAAAGTCAGAAGAGAGGAATGATTTAGGTCTGCATCCATGAGAGATCAGCAAGTACCCTGAAACAGATGGAAGTCGGTGCACACTGAGCATGCTCAGCGGTCTGCCATGCATTCTCTATGATTTAACATACCCCCCCACAACCCAAGGTAAAGTCACATAACACAGAAGTATGGACACTAAAGCTCCTGTTTGTAAGCTCAAAAGGAGAGTATATGTTGACACAGAAGACAGACAGGTTTGAGTTTTCTGCATGGAGGGGGTAGATAGATGTTAAGCCCCTCCCACCTCATCCTCCATATTAATTGTCCCAGTTGCCATGTGGCCCAGCATCTCTATCCTGAGGTGTTGATGTAGAGCTGACTCTGCAGGATGTAGTCGATGACAGGCTGACTCAGGTAGTCCACCACGTGTCCGTCTCCGTGCTGCAGCGCCAGTCTGATGAACAGAAAGGCAGTTATTATACTCGTCACTTTATAGACATTTAACCGCTAAGAAGAAAAAAAACATTTACATGTTTAAGTTCTGATCTGACTACATTTATATTAAAGATCTTCTTCACTAGAAAAAACACAGATTTCAATCATCTTTTATTGAGTTTTTTAAGGTCATCTGAAGAGAATGAAATGCTTTGCATCCATGTTCTGTTTTACAGTGTAGTTCAGGAAGTCTGTTGGACGTCCAGCTGGACTAACTTCAGGTTGTTTTTTAAGAATCTCACATTGTTTGGATCCTGCAAACTCTTGTTTTAGAGGCAGAATTTCACTGGAAAACCTGGACATTGTTTTCCATTGACTTTCAATGTAATCAGACGTGTTAGCGTATTCCACAGGAAACCCAGCCCTGCTAGTTGAGTTTTAACCCACCTGCTCTTGGTTGAGCTGACGATTGACATCGGGTGGTTTGTTGCATCCTTCACCACAATGATGTTGTCCTGAAACAGAGGACACAAAAGGTCACGTGATGTTAAGATCTTCCCACAGCTTTTGGTGACAAGGCAGAAAAGGGACATAACTCAGAGGACAGTGTTTGGTAACTGCTGCCTGCGACTAACCGGAGAACATGAGCGGCTGAAACAAGACTCAAACATCTGCTTTTATTCACCTTTATCTTTTTTCAGAGAAATAAACCATTAAAGTTCCTTCTGAACAAAGTATTAATGGTTGTAGGAGCTTTAAATAATGAGATTGTGTATAAATAAAAGTCCCAATGAAATGTCAGTAGCACAAATTCATTATTAAATCATTGCTTGTATTCAGCAGGGCTTTAATGTTCATCATTTTGTCCCTCTTGACGCACCGTACTGCAGAAACGGCAAACCTTGTATTTACGGAGGACTGAAGAATGATTCATGATCCTCTCTGTGTCCACGCCATCACGAGGAACAACCACGATCCCAAAATCCCCCACAATCACCTCCATCTAAAAGCAAACAGAACCTTCAGAACTGAAAAGGTTATGGTTCAGATCGTCACATCTGAAAATCACGGTGAAAAAACAGTCAGTAAAATGATTCACATTCAGTTTATCCACCAACAGCAATTAAAAAAATAGAAAAAAAACAATAAATTCAAATGTATTCACAACTGTTTTAGTGAAACGTGTTGATTTAAAGTTAATCAACCACTTTAAAAAGTAGGGGAAGCTCATTCTAACATGTAACCAGATGCAGATACTGAGGAAACAGAGAGCATGCTGGACGTTTTGCATCTGTACTGGATTCATGTCAGATCTCCACACATCTGATGGGTTCATCTGACATTTAGAGGCTCATTCAAGAGTTCTCATGTCATAACCCTGAAACGATGCATAAACACAATGATGCAAATATCTGGTATGAGTAACTGCTAACTTTGAAAATATTTTCACTTTAATGTCTGATAAAACCAGTTCATTGTTGGATCTGAAGAAAAAGAAAGTTTCAGACGTTCAGGCAAAAATAACCAGTTTATCATAGAGACAACTAACTGAGGGGAGGGGACACATGTAGTTGGGAAAAGTTAGATGTTGGTGGCTGGGGTTATATCTATGTGGGCGGGGCAACAGTGTGCTTACATCACTGTCCTTCCACAGGCCAGGGATGCAGAAGGACTCCAGGAGATCACTGCCACACAGGAGCAAGATGCGTAACTCTACAGAGGATGGACAGGCAGGAGGAAAGAGACAGACACATCCTCACTAAACATGACGTTTTCCTGGTGAACGCCACATTTTCTTTGTAAACATCATGTTTACTGGATCCAAACAAGACCAGAAGGAGTTCAGACACAGTAGGAGGAAAAACCAGAGGACAAAACCGTCTGATCTCACTCAGGACTCACCAATCTCCTCATACCTCACCGTGGTCCCCAGGTTGGCATTTTCATCTGAAACAGACAGATGGAGATTTATTTCAGCTCCTTAAACTTTCTGCTCTCTGCAAACGACTTGCTTTAATGACTTTGGCCAAATTAACTGCTTAGGCTAATTAAACCCTCCGCCTCCACATAATGTCTATCATACAGATGACAGTCCAATCATGTCTTTCAACTATCGACTCCATTTTAGCAAAAACATTGAATAAAATGGTGTTTTCTCACCAACAAAGGTAAAGCGCTCCATGTTTGGCCGGACACAGCAGATTTTACCCAAACTCTCGCTGATCTTCCCCCAAAGCTTGACTGAACAAAAACAAAACAAATAAATAAAATAAAAGAATCAATAAAGAAAGGGTGATCAAAATGTTGAACTTAGATCACATATTTAACTGGAACACACATGGTGGCAGGGTCCTAAATGGGCTGCAATAATTATAGATCCGTAAGGTTACTTATAGCCAGTTTATTCGCACTATTAAAGTTTCTATTTTAGTCTGTTATATTTTATGTTAGTCTATGCTTTTTTTTGCTTTGCCAATAACAAATGTTCTAATCATTTCTATCACTCTGTGCCAAAAAATCCTTCTAATGTTCTTTGCTCTGCTGTTCTATGATTTTCTATTATATAGGATTCAATGCTTTTACATGATGTTTGATGCTATGATATTTTTTCTGTGCTATGATTTGATATTTGGCGCTATGCTGCTCCTATGTTTTTCTATACTATTCCACCATATCCTATACGGTGTAATGCTCTGGCGGTTGTATGCTTTTCTTTGTGTCACTCATTAACAGATGTGGGATCAGTTGGACTCACTGGCTGTGGGCTTATGGTTCATGTTGTTGTGGTCCTGGTAGATGGGTGGAGTCTGGTTCTGTGGCTGACCAATCACAGGAGTGGTGGAGGGCGTGTTGACATTGGAAAGGATGCATCCGGTGACTCTCTGAGAGACAGAGATGTTTTTTACAAGTTTAATTACCGAACACATGTGGTTTCTCACTGCACCAGGTTGGACACAGATCACATGAAGCTCTTGGTGTTAAAATGTTGCTGCTGTTTAACTCCTGATAGGCTGAATTTACTGGAAATGTCGGTGACTGACCTTCATGAGGTCACGATGATGCTCCAACACACTGCATGTGGTCTGCCAGGTTTCCTGATAACACTCCCAGGGATCCACCCTGCAGGGACATAAGTCTCACCGTGAAATTCTGCTCTCATTCCTCTTGTTTCAAGGAATAAAGCTATTCTTTTTTAAGTCTAACAAAGATTAAGGTTTTTGCATTTTTATTTATTACATGTGAAACATGTAGGACATTTAAAAGCTGCAGAGATTCACATCTGACAAAATCCAAATCCAAGTTTAGGACTTAAACACGAAGAGAGAATATAGTATCAGCAAATGCAAACAAATACGTCAAAAACGATGCAGCTAAAAACATGAGTAGTTTAATGTGCTGACACAGTAAGTGAAAAAACTTTCAGAATAAAATGATTATTCGGACCTTGTTAGATGACTGGTACCTCACCTGATCCAGTCAGAAGACTGAACAGCTAGTTGACACATGGTAAGCCGATGTTGACTGGACACCAAACCCTGAAAAGGCAGACAACTTATAGATCAGGTAGAAGCAAATTACAGCCTTTGAGCTATAAAAAGCCTTATGGGCTGTTTAATTGGGCCCGTCTACTACTGGTACAAAAGTTCAAATCATATTTAAGACTGTTGTTCTCCATGACCAAATCTTTTCTGCAGGCCATTCTGACTACTTCTAGGACTGTACTGCTTAAGGTGTTTGATTCCGACATCTAGAACCTTTAGTGGAACCTTTACCCTCCTTTCAGAAAATCCCTCCAAATGCTTTACATCTGTAATATTGTTTTTTTTACTCATTTCTTTATTTAAAACATTTTTTATGTTAAATAATAATACAAACCTTTTTTTACAACCAGGAGCAGCTATTACACATCTCAAAAGCTGGGGCAGAAGATGCAGAGCCGGAGCAAAGGGGAGTGGTGAAAATGTAAGCTCTCTTACCATCAACTAGGGAATGAGGGATCTTTAGCAAATAAGTGGGATAATATTTAAACCATAGTGAGTTCCCAGTTAGAATATCTGGAATCTAGTATTCTGTGTTTCACTGAAACATGGCTACCAGGTCATATCCCTAACTCTAGCATCTCTCTGTCAGGCTTTCTAAACCATACAGGACGACAGAGTTGTCAAGAAGAGCAGCAAAACCAAAGGGGGTGGATTAGAAGAGCTTGTGAACCATAGATGGTGTCATTCAGGGCATTTTGCTGTGATATCAGTATCTGCAGCCTGGTTATTGAATTGAGCAGTACATTTACATCCATATTGTTTATTCAGAGAGTCCACTGATCTCGTTTTAGTAACCTCTATATTCCATCATCTGCTAAAGCTGATACTGCATAGGAAGTCATCAGCTCCGCTGTTGCCAAACTACAGAGTTAATATCCCAATTTGCTTGTGGACCAGTTGAGGGATTTTAATTACATGTCACTGCAACAATTCAAACGTTCCAAATGTAAAGCACCTCGAAATAATACAAAAGGTCAATACAGTGTTCGCCCCAGAGTCCTGAAGGCCTGTATAGAACAAAGCAAGATGGAGGAAAACAGTTGTCCTACATTTTAACGTCCCAGGGAGATTTATGTAGGCCATCCTAAGAAGGCAAAAGGCAACTATCAGCAACACTTGCAGTTTTCTTATTGCCACAGAGTTAGGGTTAATGATGCCATCCTACAACTGCTTATACAAACTCACTGTCATTTAGATAAGGTAGACAGACTATGGTGAGGGTCATGTTATTTGATCATCTAGGCTGGTTGCTTTTCCAAACTCCAGGAAACTCAAGTTGAGGCCTCAACTATTACCCGAATCAAAAATTGACAAAAGGCCCACAGTTTGTAAGACTTAAGGGTCAAGTGTCTAACTGTGTAGTCAGCATTACAGAAGCGCCATGGGGCACTGTAGTCTCGCCATGATCTGCAGATATACTAAGATGACCCTACAGTTGTTGGTTGGATGAGAGATTGAAAGCTGGTTGGCTGCATTGTGGCATGCTGTGGAAACAATCACATCACCCCGAATGTGAATAAATCCAGGGAGATAATGGGAGTTTGCAGGAGTAACAGGAATAGGAAAAGATCAAAACACTGTTGACATCATGGGGAAGAAGTGGAGGGGATGGAGGAGTACAAATACCTCAGTGTTCTCCTGGACAACAGGCTAGACTCGAGAGGCAACTGTGAAGCCATCTACAAAAAGGGGCGGAGCTGACTGTGTTTCTGGGGGAAGCTTAGGTTCTTCAATATTTGAAGCAAGATGCTGCAAATCTTATGTGGAAAGTTTATTCTCTTCTGTTATCATTGTTAAGGTAGCAGCATCACAGTAAAGCCCAACAAGTAAATTGGAAGAAGGCTGGTTCTTAGAACCTTTGAAAGTATTTTTATGTAGAGTTCTTCTTAAAGTGAAGAACCTTAAGATAAATCTAAGCATCATTTTCATTAGACTGTGGAACAAAAACAATGTCCTCAGTCACAGGCTTCTGTAGACCCGATGATAGACGGAACACCAAGGAGATCCTACCTGTCTACAGTCATTTACATCTACAACCACTTGTTGGGTAAATTTAATTCCATAATACTTTATTAATACCCAATGGGAAATTACCCTTTAAAAGTTACAACATCTCCCTTTAGGATCAGTAAAGTATTTCTAAATTGAATTCCCAGATGCCTGTGCAGATTCTTAGCCATTCATGTTATTAATGGCAACTGCAAATTGTATCAATGAAGGTATTAAAGAACAGGAAAATCGACAGAGGGTGCAGAATAACAAGAATTTCTTCACTCATGTCCTATCACTTGTATCGAGGAGGGCCTTTACGTCATATAAAGAAGCCAACATCAACTGACGGTTTTCTACTAAGCACACCAATTATGGTGGCAACTGGTCAACCCAAGAATTGATACGTGTCTGGGAAGGTTCCCGGTCATCCAGGTCATGATCAAGCTTGGAAAGTTCCGTTTAGGCAACTGGACATGAAGTTTTCTACAAGACATTTCACCTTTTATCCAAGAGGCTTCTTCAGTTCCAACTGATGCAGGAAAAAACAGAGATAAATACACTGTAGGTGGAACAAAGATTAGAGAAGGGGGAGAAAGGAAACAAAAGGTGACTGATGGGTCGTTAACTCCCTCGTTAGAGTGGTTTTGGTCACATGACTCTTTAAGGTTTGAGTCAGGTGAAGGTGAGTGTGAGGTGAACCTTTTGAGTATGGCTCCTCGTTAGGGTTTTACACAGAACAGCCAGAGAGGCATTGAATGATTCCAAAAAGAAATTCTTAATTTATTACATAACAAAGTCCACAAATAATAAATTGGGCCCAAAACTGAGGTCAACATAATAAACTACAACTCAGGTGGTGACACACAAAACTCAAGCACAAAACTGACCTAACAAACAAGACATGAGGGGAACTCAATAGTGGCTGATCAGACCCCTGCTGACACACAAGAGGGTAATTTCACACACACAAGAACTTAAACAATACAGGTCAACACATTGCTAAATCTTTAAATTAAATAAATATTAAAGCTAAACTAACTTCCAAAAGGAACAAACATGAAAGAAATTGTCAAATTAAACTAAAGACCAAACTCCCTCTCCCCCAGGATGACAAATGGAACAAACTACTGAGGAGGTTTGAGAGCCATAGAAGGACAGCAATTAGCAGCAGCTCCTGAGGAAACTAGTAACTCAAAAGAAGAAGAAATTCATTCTTTGTGTTTAACAAAGAATAAAAAGAACTGACAGATGGGCGTGCAGGTGGCGCAGTGGTTAGTGCGCACGACCCATGTATGGAGGCCTTAGTCCTCGACGCGGGCGACCCAGGTTCGAATCCGGCTTGTGGTCCTTTCCTGCATGTCTCCCCCCCCCTCTCATACCCCCTTTCCTGTCAACCTACTGTCAGAAAAAAAAAAATGAGCCACTAGTGCCGTAAAAAGCTAAAAAAAAAAGAACTGACAGATAAAGTTAACTAAATGTGTGCACTGCAAATAGTTAACTAAAAAGTCAGACTAATAATAATTTTAAAGGAAAAATCTAAACTATTCATTAATCAATGTGTAAACTAATGTTAGTATTTAGGTCTGTGTGACAGTGGGGACGCTGTCACACTCCTAAAGGTGCTTTCTATGTGGGTGACAAGTTATGACTGAGGCCACCTCCTCTGTTTAGGGATGTTTTTTCCAGGTCAACAAAGATGGCTTCTTTGTTCTTCAGGTATAGGTGGACAGCTGAGTCCTGTCCTGTGGAGTTAGCTCCCCTGTGCTGAGCCATGCGTCTGTGGAGAGGTTGCTTTCTCTCTCCAATGTACAGGTTTGTGCTTTCTTCACTATGGATACCTGCTGCTCAGAGGTCAGCAGAGGTCTGCAGTTATCAGTTATCATAACTTTTACTGGTATTCAAACAAGAAACAGCCAACAGTTTGTAAAAGAGTGCAAGAAGTTTTTCAAAGAGTGCACGGCATAGGCCTCAGGGTGTTTGTATTCCGACAGTAACAACAAATTAGAAAAAAATATGTTTTCCATGCAGGGCAGTGACTCACTATGTTGAAGTATTTGATGGAGATTTGGATATTTAACTAAAAAAAGGAAGAAAAAAAGGAGTAATTTCCATTAATATTTATTTCTATTTGACAAAAATAAAGACATAAAGGTTCACCTTTATTTTCGTTAGTGGGATAAATGACCATTTTAATTTTCCCCTAAACCTTGAAGGAAAAAGAACATGGTCAGAGGGCTTATTTGACAAGATGTCCGGCTCCTGCTACCATGGCGTTCACTTGCTAATATGACCGTCGATAGATCACCAAACCTGACTGGAATAAATAAACAGCTGAATAAAAAAACCACCACAAGGTGAACAAGCTTGCTGAGTGAGATGTACGTTTCTGTACAAGCCACCAGGAAGAGCTATGTAACACCGTATTTCAGCTTCGCCATGCAGTGAAACCAGTTTAAATTAACTTTACATGAATTCGAGAACATCATCTTCAATTTATTACGTTTCTTGAATAAACTGATTCAGATCATCAGGACTTGCTTTAACTATAAAAACATGATTTCCTTGAATTACTTCTACTATTAAAAAGAAATCGATTAATTTCATTCAACTTAATTCATCTACAGCTGGTTTAACATGACAACCTATAAAGTTTGTGCATGATATGCATGTGACAGGTGGGGGGTGGGGGGACTGAACTGGTCTTAAAGTCGAACTGCCACAGTGTGGGAATATTCAAACCAAAGGACCAAGGCGAGCTGGTATGTCGCATTTGACATAAAACAGTAGCAACAACTAAGAGCAGTGATACAACCAACTTGCACGTGCAGCTAAAGCACAACCATCCAGCAAAGGTTTTCCAGCTGGGGACAAAAAGTACAACCGGTGGCCCGTCTCTGGCTTCAAGTTTGCCACAGTCCACCATCATTAAAGCAGTTAATTAACAGGCAGCGTAGAAAAAGGAAAGTGCAGCGCGCTCACAGACGGTGTAGTTTGCTTAGTTGCTAAAGAGATGCTCCCATTTAATATTGTTGAAAACAATAGAAACATTGCTGCTCCTGACAGATCCTACAAACACAACATGTTGGTATTTCTTCTGACGGAAGTAGCTACAGATCTGCTTAAGAAAATAAAAGAAGACTTTTTGTTTATAAAACGTCAATTTTGCCTATCTTTATTTAAATCTGATGACATACAGACTTCATAATCTGTACTCTTTTGGTTGAATGTAGTTTTTATTTCCACTTAGGTTTTATCTTTTGTTTAGTTTTTATTTTAGTACATTTTTTGTTAACAGAGCCTGAGAGTTTTTTTTATTTTTATATTTTATATTTATTCCTGAATGTTTTAGTTTAGTAACCATTTCCAGTGTCAAGTATTCTTTTTAAAATAAAGTGTGTTTATGTTTGGCAGGAAATCGCATGCATTATTATGTCATTTATATTAAATCGGTGTAAAAAGGTCTTCAAACACTATTATCATTTATCGCAATAATTTTTGAGACAATTAGTCGTTCGGCAAAATTTGTTATTGTGACAGACGTAACAAAGATACCTGGACTCCTCATGCATCTCTGATCAAGGCTTCATACACACAGGATTCTATCTCCAACTCACAAGAGAGAAGGATGGCGATGGAGTCTCTGCAGAAGGTCTGGAGTTAAAGCACTTGTGCTGATTTAACTCTGAGTGAAACTCATAAACAGAACAGGAAACTAAACGACCATGAAGATGATCGGTTTGACTCCAGGTTTAGTCAACCTGCTCTGAACCTTCTCACTCTGAGAGGATCCTATTATTAACCTCTGAATGATCAGGTCTTATCCGGTTAACCGAGATCAGATGATGTAGAGGAATTAATAGGAACTGCATGGTTTTCAGTGTGATTATGTATTTGCTACTTTAAACCCGACTTTAATAAAATGCATATCCTTGTGCATTAAGTTAAAAGGATGATAGAAAAAACTCTGGTGATAAGAACAGAGAGGAAAAGACTCCATTTGCTGTAGCAACTGGATTTCTGCAGCATCCATTATTCATGATATGCGTTTCAGTGGAAGCAGAGTGAAAGTAGGACAAGAGCTTCATTAATTCCTGCAGAGCTGCAGCTGCTGCAGGCTGATGATATCTGAGGATTTTAATGGAAGAAAAACACCAGTAGCTGATCTCCCAGCAGGAAGACGGAACCTCAGGTTCTGTTCAGGCTAAAGCAGCAACAGAAACGACTGAAACGTTTCTGGTCTTTACAAACAACAGAACAGGGATGAGTCAGCACGGTCTGGTCTATGCTGGGTTCTGACACATCATTACCTCACAGCTGTGATCTGAACTCAAACACATCAAACACTGCAAACTGCTTAAACGCTTCTCTGTGTTATAATATGTTATTAGTGTAAAAACAGATGGAGTCATGATAACAACATTAAATATTGAACAAAGGTTTCTGATCACTTAGTTTGGGGCTCTTTACCAAAAAATCTCCCATTCATACACAGCAATCAGTTCAGGTCATCTATACTGACTTAGTTCATACGTTCCAGTTGTATCCTGGGTATAAAACCACCCATTTAAGTTCCGGTTCTTATTCTAGCCAACTTATTTAAGTTGTTGGCACTACAGCAATCCCTCAGATCCAGCACGCAGTAAAAAATTCCCCTTTAAGAGGAAGAAACCTTCAGCAGAAGCTGAACCTGGCTCAGTGTGAGGAGCCATCTTTTTCTGATCATGTATAACTTTCTTCTTTAACCAACATTTACAGGCTGCAGGCCGACAGTTGTTTTAAAATCTGATAAAGATGCTTGATGGGAAAACTTATTCAGGTTTTAGTTAAAGATCTTCAAACGTTCATGTTTGATAGACTTGCAGAAGCCGTTGGTTCTTGGTTGTTTTCTTAAGAAGAGTTTAAAAGAGGTGAAGGTCTAAAGTTTCTATGATTTGAGGCTTTATATTCTAGAGACCTATGCAGCACAAACACATAATGAGTCTAAGTTTCAGGAATAGAATCAGAATCCTAAATGATTGCTAAGCTGCTTTAAACGAGGATTTTAACTTTGTTCAACTTTTTTCTCACTGGGCTTTATGTACAACTCTTTTGTACTGAGGTTTTTTTTTATATCTCAAACTGCATCCTGTCAAGGATAAAGTGTGAAATATGTCTTTTCCTCTCCTTCCTCATTGTAGCTCCTATCTTTCTACAGAGACCAAGGCAGCGCTAGGTATCCGCCGGGACCTGGGCAGCCAGGTAACCGATGGAAACCAGGCAGCATGGCCCCAGTTA
>JAUZNJ010090129.1:2563-22589 GCA_034780135.1 Jordanella pulchra | reverse complement strand
AACAATAGTTTGGAAGAATACTTGTGGAAATGATCTTTAACTTTGAAGCATTGCTGCTTTTAAACTTTAACACGCTGCAAAGTCTTGCATCTCAAATGTTGAAACAACACAGAGGAATAATTAGTTGCCTGATCTGGTGTCTGGCGGTCGGAGCCAACAGCCGCCACAGTGTTAAGTGGGGCCGCTGTGTTGATATGCAGAAGCAGTTGTCGAGCCTGGCTGCAGCCCAGATCCAGTTACTACACACAACTTGCTTCAGTCCAGCCTGCTCCCTACTCTGCTCCGTCCAGGTGCTGTAGGAGCCTGCGGTTACTCCTCTTATTGGGGCTGTTGTAAAGGCGGAGGTGGTGTTCCACAGGTAGAAATGGCCTCTGGGTGAAACGTTGAACAGACATCTGTGATTAATCAGCCTTCACACTGACTCGGCGTTGGTGCCTCTGCTCAGGTTAAACTCAAAGGTCAGAGAATTAGAAAGTGTTAATTAGACTGTGATACTGGCAGCACTGTTGTTTTCCTCCACAGTGTCCCAAAGAATGATAGTAATAGCGGTGTGATGCTTGGTTTTGGAGTTGTTTATTTCAGATTGAATATTCTGATACACTTAGATGCTTTAAGCTTGGACGCTTATTCTGGTTGTGCAAAGACTAATTCTGCTTTAGATTAATATCAACTCCAGTCTGGGCTATTTGATCTTTTTACAAACTACATAAAATATTTGTCTTATGAAATGTTAACCCAAAATATCATTTGCGTGTTTGTTAGAAGTTTATATAAATACATAAACTGAAGCCTGAATGAAATGTTGAATTTTGAACATGTTTCTGACAGGTCATTTCAGTCCAGAGTATCACACACGTGTCCCTTTAGTCTTTAACGCTTTAAGGAAAAATCATCTATCAAGGTGTGAGAAGTGCTTGGTCTGTGGTTCCTTATAACCAGATCAGAATTGAAATGAACTTTTATTGATCTAATGCTGCCACTCTATTAAAATCCTGCCCGTAGTTTGTTTTCAAAGGCTGTGCTGTGTAGATGAACAACCTTCAGGTTGAATATCGCCACCAACTGTAGAGGAGTGTAACATCAGGCGTTAAAGACATTCTTTACCTGTAGTTTTCATAACTTCTAAACCTGCATTCTGACAGATGATCTAATGTCACACATACCTTTACGTCTTATGAAAGCTATTGCTTGTATTTACTAACTCCTACATCTACTCAAAAGCTTTTGTTGATGGTGTTTGTATGAAACGATTTTAAGTGTGACGCCGCGCTAACAAGGATCCCCAGGTGATGCTATCAGCGACACACTGCTCACAGTCACAGCCTTCTTCTACGCCGCGCTGAAACGTGTGCAGCGGCTGCTCTGATGGAGCAGAAACAGCGCTAGGCAACCAACCGGCTCATTGAGTTTTCTATTATTCGTTTGAAAATTGACCAAAGTGTTTCTGTTACTTTCTGCTGCATGTTGTTTTCCTCCTCTTTTTCTCCAGTCTAGGGTAATAGCCTTGTTTACCACCTTTGTTTCTTTGGGTTTTGCGAAGATAGAAGGCAAACCTGCGATGACGACATGTCAGTGGAGAAATAAGGACGTCTGTAGACTGAAGGCTAAAACATCCCTGCAGCACAGTCCACAGCAGTATGTTGGAGCCCTGAGGATCATGTTTTTAAGTTCATCTGTTTTCTCTATATGTGCATCCTGAGCAGAATGTCTCAACAACAAATGTCATTATCTCATTATAAGTTTAAAGGGTATGAATAATTTTCAAAGCACTTGTTTGCTCCCAAAAGACAAGGCATTTTTATTTCTTTATGTTCCTCTTGGGGAAAACTGTTAGGGATGCCAAAAGGAAGGGTGAGCATGTAAATGGCCCTTTACAGAAAAGAGAAAGATGCTTTCATCTCTATAAATGTAACTGAGGAGGAGGTAAAGGCTGCAGCATGGCAGGGCCACATGTATGTGGAGCAGAAGGAATCAGATTATGGGCCCACACAGACGCACACGCAGTTGATGTTTAAATCATGAGTGCATTTCTTTCGCTCCATGTCTTTAACCGCTGACATTAGTAGACAATCAGATCACAGGACATCAAGCTGTTCCAACAGGTTTGTTGTTGTTGTTGTTTCCCCACTTTGGCTAACATTGCAGTAGGTGTCACCTTTTAAAATAACGTTTGAACAACCAGAGGACACATTTGATAGCATGTTCTAACGTTATGGTCCTTAAACCAAGGTCTTTGTGCTCTATGTTTCACAGGCCCCACGCTGCCCAGACAGGCTCCACAGGTTCAGAATGGCCCCTCACAGGAAGAGATGGACCTGCAGAGAAGGTATGAATCTTCACCTCATGGACTCCATCACTCCAACGTTTAAGGTTTACTCTCTGACCTTCCCCTTAGCTAAGCTGTGGAAGCATAGTGGGGAGTCTGATAGATGATTGCATGTTGATTTCCCTCCTGCACTCTGTTGACATAACTCGATGACGTATTCATCTTTATGTGAGATCATTGTGAAATCCTGAAGTTGTTGACGTCACTCCCCAGAAATGCTGCCTGTGTTTGAACGGCTCACAAACACAAGCATTTTTTCAGCTTTGAGTCGGTGGTATCTCTAATTTTATTGGTGGGGGGAGTGTTTGGATCTGCTTTGTTTTAATGGGCTGTCAGTTTTTCCTTCATGCTCTCTTCTACTCCTCTCTCACTCGCATCAGCCTCCCACCTTCCTCCGCTTCCCCTCTCAGCTCCATTTTTAGCGACGGGCAAACTGACAGGCAGACAGTGGATCGGTTGCTGAGGTCATCTGCTGATTCAGAAGCCAGCATCAACAGGACGGGAGAGCAAGCCATGGTTGTGTTAATCAGAGTGAGGATAGGATGAATGAGAGGGAGCGTGGACACTCAGGCTCTAAACTTGCATTCAATGATGATTAACTGTTCATCATTTTTAAGCATTTTTTCCTTGTTCCACTCAGTGTGTTGCTCTCAGTGATCCTGTCATCTTCCTAAGATAGAAGTGTTTTTGGAAGTAGTTTTATTTTTAGCTCAGAATGACCTGAAACCCATCTGATTTTAAAGCACTTTCCTTTAGACCAACAAGGTAACGGCTGATCATTGATTCTCATGGACTGAAAGGTCCAGCTGACACGCTATGCCATAAAAAACACCAAAACCCATCTGTTGAAGGTGTTTATGGTGAAATAAGCCGTATAATACAAATGTCTGCCTGATTGTGTCTAGCTTTGGGGCGATCATTTGGTTCGCTCTCGCCGCCTGCTGGCAGGTTTTACTCACGCATCCATTAAGTTAGCATCTGAAACAGTTTTTAGCTCTTGCTTCAGGAAACCCAAACATTCATATTATGTTTCCAGTGCTGCTAGTTTCTTATCCTTCTTAGCATTCAGTGTGTTTTCGCTTTTTCACACTAGGTCTATCCACGTCCTTTCCACACATCTTATGGTAAAATGACTTAACTTTGCTCAGTTTGCACATCTGCAAAATATCCTATAGGGAAGGCGATCTTGTTACAGTAAATAATGAAGCTTGGAAGGCTCAGTTTAGGCAACTGGACGTGAAGTTTTCTAGAAGACATTTCTCCTCTCATCCAAGAGGCTTCTTCAGTTCTAACTGATGCAGGATCTGAATCAGCAGATGACCTCAGCAGGGATAAATATACTGTAGGTGTGACAAAAGAACTAGGGGCGGGGAAAAAGAAACCAAAGGTGACTCTGATCCCTCCAACATAAAGGCCAGTAGAGTTCAGCTGGATGGTGGTTAGGGAGGTTCTGGTGGGTCGTTAGCTTCTTTGTTAGAGTGGTTTAGGTCACAAATAACGAAAAAACTTTAGTAAACCAGCAAATAAAACACCGTTTTTAACATTTAAATTATATAAAATAAGCTGACAGGGTGCCATGTTTTAACCAGTGAGCCTTTCTATGTAACCAGAGGAAGCTACTGGAGTAGAAATTTGTATAAATGTTTTATTGCATTGTCTCAAAAAATGGGACCTTTGGTTAGCTTTAGCAAACCTTAGGAGAAGAGCAACAGCTTCCATGTGGTGTCTGACCCCGTCGCTTCCTTTAGTCGCCACCACTGCTCCAAATCTTGACCGACATTCATCCTCACTTTGTTTTTCATTTTTGTCAGCATGAACCGAAGAAACGTAAGGGTGAGAGGAAGCCGTTTCTCTGCTCCATCATGGCTGCTCTAGGATCTGCCATCTCCTGTGACTTCAGCCTATTATTACTCTCAGGGCAGAATCCTTTGCTGCCGGCGTTGGCAGAACGACAACTAAATGTTTACATATTTTGGAACGTTAAGATGTATAAAACAATTATTTATGTGCTGTTTTTTTTTCTGTGAAACTAAAACTCTTATTCTTCATCACTCTAAATGAAAATATTATTTTAGTACAATTGTTTTGTCAAAGTTGTAGCTCTGACCTTTAAACGTTCCTTCAGAGTTTTCCGGTTCTTAATCACCATTTTCTTCTGCTGTTAACAACGACTCCATGTTTTCTTCTATCTCTGTTATATTTACCCAGAACTCCAGGATTGCAAAGTAAAATGTCGTCATTTGTTCAATATCCACAACATTTCAAAAACAATCGTCTCCTCTCTTCCTACTTGGGTTAAGATGATCAGCGAAGCATTGAGTGATTCGTCACGTTCTTCTGTGATCACTCTGGCTTATTTAAACACATTCTTTGGCTTCTCGTGTGTGTTTGAGTTTATTTTCTGGAAATGCAAGAATGTGGGATTTTCCACAGGGTCACATGATAAGAGTCTATGTAATGCTTTATCTGTCGCACCGTTCTGTCCACCACCCCTGCACTTTTCTCTCACTTTGCTCTTTAATCCCTCTTTCAGTGAAAGAATGGACGGATGAAGAAGCAGGCCCAGCTCCTTGTGGTGTGGGTTAAGGCACTATTGAAAATATGAATGCTTGGCTGAGTGAACTTTGTAGCAGGGAGAAGTCGCTGATTAAACACCTGTTTAGAAATGTAGGGTGCTACTCCGATTAAAAAGCCATGAGCTGGAAATAATAGGCTGTGGTATAGATAGTGGTGTGTTGCGTGGGAGCAAGACACACTGGGAGGCACTAAGAAATGTGTTGCACTGAAAAGTGAGGATGGAAGAATGAAAATATGGACGAGTAGATTTGTTTTCAGTTGCTTTATGAATCCATAAATTAGACCATAGCTTTATAAACAAGTTGAAAGTACAGTTTTGAATCTATTGATGGAAATGTGCTTAATAAAAACTTTTCTTTTTTATCCTTAGCATGTTTGTTTTCATGCTGTACATTTGGACTGTATTTTCACTAGAGTGGGACCATATGGTCCATCTGGGCTGATCTCCATTCATTTAACATTTTCTGGAGCTTTGAGCCAATCAGGCGAGCTGGTGAGTCCAGCTGGACTCAGATTTAGCCAAACTAAAGTGTCTTAGAAGATTGGGCACATTTCTCATATTGTGAGGACATAATGCTAAATTATAAATGAACCAATCAGAATTTGGTGGCCAAATTTATTTCTTTCATCACTCCTGCTTCATTTTTATTTTTATTTTTTTGTATTACATGTGAAAAAAGCTGCTTTATGACAGCTAATTAAAAAAAAAAAAACAAGTGATCAATTTTAGCTGTTTGTATCATCTTTTGTTGGTGCTAGCACAGCTAGCATTGCTCTGATCACCAGACTGATGAGGAAATGAAAAATAAGTTTTAATTTCAACCTCTTCATTCCAAAATAGGGCCGACTTAATGACATGAAACAAACGTTTTAAAAACAATTTGCTACTTGGTTGTAATAATTAGAGTTTAAAATAATAGCTAATTTAGTTTAAAATTTAAACAAAAACATTTGTTAACCAATCAAAACATTTACAAAAATAGCCAAAAAACTGATTCCATATTGGAGATTTGAAATGCTTAGAGATCAGACTTTCTCAAATCTGGCCCTTGAGCTCCGTTTTCCTGCACATTTTAGATGCTCTCTGCTTCCACACCTGGACACCATTGTTCAATTATCTCCTCTAGAGTCTGATGACCTGATCATTTGACTCGGCTGTGTTGAAGCAGAGACGCATCTAAAAGGTGCAGGACAGCGGACCTAAAGGGTCAGATTAGAGGATGCCTGTTATAGACCATGTCCATGGTATTAATTGGAACACCTGAATTCATTTTATCGGGTGTTGAGACGCTACTTTCTGAGGATCTCCACATGCAGGAGAAAAAAGGCTTTCTTGAACTTGTGTCTTTATTTTTAAACAACCCAACAAAACGGAAAAGAGCTGATTAGTCCTAATCAGTCACATCTTTTACCCTAAAAAGTGTCTTTGTTAGACTGACAGGAGTTGTTTACGTTCCCTGTGTTCTATTGGTTCCATTTCCCGCTGCCAGTCGGATCAAACGGCATGTGTTCAATGACTTGAAGTAAAAACCAACAACTGAAACAAGATGGTCTGCATCTTTTGAGGAAAACCAAAAGCTGAGTTTTATTTTCTTCTGGGTTAAAAATTGTTCATGGTATTGAAGGGGGGGCACTGCTGTGTTTTCATACTTCTTAAGTGTTTGTTTGGGGTTGTTGAAATGAGAGTCTTGGACTTCTTTGCTTTTTTGCTCTTGTATCGGCTGTAAATTCTAAGCTTTTCTTTTCATGACATGTTCAAACTTAAGCGAGCGACTCAAAGCCAGTGTGACGCCCCACCCTGCAGGGAGAGACTGTGAGTGACTGGAGAGGATGGGAACCAGCAGCAGTCAGAGGTGGAGGTCTCAAAGACCCAATGCCCAGACACCTAGCCCTCTCTGTGTGGCAGAGCCTCAGCCTGGAGGTGGATACTGGGAAAAACTCTTAGTGGGGTTCCTGAGAGAGACCTGAATACTCTACCTTTGAGTGGTTTGCAAGGAGAGGTGGAAGGCAGGAGAGGGTTTGGTTGTTGCTCAGCCGTTTGCTGTCAGGGTTCACCCTGCTGGATGAGAGGTCAGTGTCGTGACGTGTTCATGTCAGAGGACTGATTTGATCTTTGCCTTTGGGCTGAGCAGCAGCAGCACATGACTTCTAGACAGTGCCCCTCTTGGGGATTCAACCATCATACTTTGGGTCAGTCTAGAGATTGGTTGGAAGGTCCACTGGATATGAACCCAAGTGGCTTTTCATTGTTGGACCTCTGCAGAAGCCACAGAAAGATTCCAGCTGGATTCCGTGTTCAGTGTCTTTTCCATTCCTCTCACCATTGTTCAAACTACCTGCAGAGCCTTGGCCACCATGTGAGGCCCGTCGATGCAGCTACCCTCCTCTCCACCGCTCAGGATGTTACTGCAGCTTCTATGAATCATCTTTTCATTCAAAGTGTCTCAGAGTC
Source organism: Jordanella pulchra (assembly GCA_034780135.1). NCBI lineage: Eukaryota > Metazoa > Chordata > Actinopteri > Cyprinodontiformes > Cyprinodontidae > Jordanella > Jordanella pulchra. The sequence goes on along the minus strand of JAUZNJ010090129.1, from coordinate 15,234 downwards.
ATTAACTCTTTAAAAATTGAAAGTCAAGATATGCACAAGTTCATGCATGTCTGTGTGCCTGTTAGGGATTCAGGCCATGTCACCACCCACACTGCCTTAGCAACGGTTTCCCTGGCAACTCTTATCATGAGGCGAGGAGAGACGCCAGCTGCATGTTGCAGGAGCCTTTTTTTCTGCTTTGAATCCGGTACGGTTCAGTCATAAGGAGAGGAAGCCATGCAGAGGAGAGGTTGAATCTACTTCCTGGAAGCGACAGTATTCAGACTTTGAACATAAGGTCCTGGAAGCACTAAGATCAACCTTTGTAGTAAAACCTGCAAATTGTTCTAACCGATGAGGAATGTCAGTCCTGAGAAGAGCATAATATCAGCTGCTAAAGCTGCTCGCTAAGCTTATCAGTGTCCCCCTGATGCTTTACAGCTCTCTGTCCCTCTGTCCACACTTCATGCCTTCCTTCCTCTCTCATACACACCTGTTGGGTTGTGCTTCACACCAACAATACATCTTCTATGCTTCAGACAAGCTATTTTAAGTTTATGTTCACATTATTTAGGAATGCCATGATGTTCGTCTGAAGGGAATACTTTCTACGTGTGTTACATTCCTGTGTCTGTCTGACGGGGCGGCTCGCTGCTTCACAGGATACGACACAAGCTTAGTTCATACCAGTAAGACCACTATTTCACAACCCCTTTTTCCTTTTAGGGAAGATTTGTCCAACAGTGAAGCATTTAAACGGCCCCGGCTAAAAGTCGTTCATCATCTCTCCAACATCAGAGAATAAAACCGTTCAGTTCGATGTTAGAGCTTAGCTCTGCTCTCCTCTAATTGGGATTGATTCAGCAAGTTCATGCTCTTGGCTGACGGCATCCCATAGTAGAAAGGATGAGGCAACAGAGGAGAAATAGAACAGCCTCTCTGTGTTCACATGTATTTGCTAGGATGTGTCCCAGCAGCAGATGACTGGTGTTATTTATAGCTGTTAAGTTGAGTAAAATGCTCTGTTCCAGGATGATGATCTGAACCCTGCTCACTGCTGTCAACAACGTTTTCATGGCAAGGCTATTATATTTATAAAGTTCAAAGTGATGCACATAAAAAATAATAAGAAGGCAGAGAAAAAAAGTCATTGCAGTGACATAGATGGAATTCAATAATTAATGAACAGGAAGAATTAAAATAATTGGATTATTATAAAAAATGAATCTTAAAATTATCTTAATGTTAAAAACGCTCGGAGCTAATAATGCTTAGATGGTGTAGTCAAAGGCCACTCCAAATAAATCTGTTTTTAATCTGGATTTAAAGCAACTGAGGGTTTCAGCACTTTTGTTCTGGGAGTTTGTTCTGTATTTGTGGATTGTACAAAGTAAAAGCTGCTTCTCCATGTTTGGTTCTGGCTGTGAAGAGTAGATTTGATCCAGTGGACCTGAGAGGTCTGGCTGGAAGGACTTTAGAACTGGGCTGATGTTCTCCACTTTCTTAGTTCTAGTGAGGACGCAGGCAGCAGCGTTCTGAATCGACTGCAGCTGTCCGATCCACTTATTAGGTAAACCTTGGAAAACACTGCAGTGATGAATTCTACTAAAGAAGCAGCAAGTTTTTCACCATCAGTCCTTCAGTCCTGGAGATGTTCTTCAGGTGATCGAAGGCCGACTGTGTTCCTGTTCTCTGAGCCTCTGAAGGTTGAGTCCAGATTTAGAGCCTGATTGCTGGTTTCTGGAAGGATCAACTGAAGCTGGGTGCTAACTCTGAAAGAGTTTTCTGGCTGCTATTTGGTTCCAGGCAGCATTTGTGAGCGTGTGAGAAAGTTTTGAGACACATGTCTGCTGTTTGTCCTCTGCAAACAGAGCAGTTTTCTTACAAGAAGTCAAGATATTTAAAACTGTCTGCCATCTTGCTGCTCCTCCAACATTAATGGACCCTGGTTGTCAGTCCAGGTGGACGGTCCCTCTGAGTGTCATGCTGTGTTCTTCATTGAACTATGAATTGTTTAAAGCTAGGATCTAGTTTTGTTCACTGTTTCTTTGTTGTCTTAATGTTTGTTTACTACTTCACAGAAACACTAAAGCCTCAATCATAAGCAGGTGGACTCTAATCTGCTAATCAGCTTTCTTCATAAGACTGATTGCTTGGATTTTATTAAGAGGTATTAGAGAAAGGCGGATGAGAAAGCTTCACCACACCTTTCTGATCTGAATTTGTCATTTTGTAAGCATATCATTTTCCTGCAGTTAAAGTTTCTGCCTCTGATGTAGCAAAATGTGAAAAGCTTTGAGGAGTATCTAGTAAAAGTTGATCAATACATCAACTGGCGGTTATGTTTTTCATTATATTATTTTTTAGTCTTGTTTTTTTGTGTGTTGGAATCGGCTGATACGTGCGTGTGCTCATCAACTCATTCACCATCTATCATTAGAGAGGCATTACCAAGTTTTCTAATGATACTGCAACTGCAGTACTTTCCCGCTGGTTTTAGCCCGCGTTCGTACTTGACAACGTTTGTGATCAACTTACCTGGAGTTGCCACTGGTGTTGAGCTGGATGCCGGTCGCCTCTGAGTATCCACAGAATCCATCTTGAATATAACGCTTTGATTGTTAGCTGGTTGGGCCCATTAACAGGGAAACGTTTGTCACGTTCACAGAACAGCGTGTGAATTTCTGATCTGCAGTCAATTCAGGAAAATGGGCTACAGGCTTATAGATGCATCTGAACGACTGAGGTGTCAGTCTGTTCATCAAAGGATGTTTTAGTCATCAAGGGTCAAAATACTAAAGCTATTTTAAATATATTTTTCAGTTAAAACTTACATAATGTCTCTAAAAAGAGTTTTTCACATTTAATCTTGTGGTGGTGTTGATCCTAAGTTAAAGCCTGTCTGATGAAAGCAGCTTGTTTTTATTTTTCCATTGGGTCAATCTTCAAACCAGGAAACTATTATTTTGGCCCTTTTCCTGGATTTTCACTCCTTTAATGTTAATTTGTGCTTCGTTTTTGTTTGAGACATTTATCTTTGTGACATTTTTGTCATGAAGAAAAAGTAATAATGACTTGAAAAATTGGCAGCATGTCTGGGAGACTGATGTCAGAAAAATCAGCCTTAAAAAAACCTGCACCAGTCGATCTCTAACATCTTTTGTTTTCAGGGCTCGGTTGTCAGTAATCATCCGGGTTTATGGTCAGAACATGTATTAGGTGGTTGTTTTTTAAGTTTATTAACAATATGTGGATGTTTCTTAGTGGTTACATCACCACCATCACTTATGTTACTTATGTAACACAGAGATGGTGGTGAGAATAAAGGTTTTCTTAATGCTTTTTTCTTGTTCCAATCTTTCTTCAGATTAAACTTTAAAGTGTGCTCTGCTCTGCAGCTGACCCCAAACTAGTCATTTAGTCAAATTATTAAACTCCACTTTGGGAACCAATCCAAAGCAGTCGTTTTGTGGTTAACTGTGCAGCACAAGGCATATGGTAAGTCTACTTAAACAGGAAATGGCAGAGGCAAATAAAGAGCTGTGGAACCCCCACTGATCCTGCTGATTGGACTAATTCAGCTACCATCACACTGTAAGCTAAATTTAACTGTGGAGAAGCTCTGCTGCTGTACCGCGCTGTGAATCCCACAGGGACTCATTTGCTGCCAGAGAGGATGTTTTATTGTGCAGAAGTCCCCCAACCCCCACCACCACCACCACTGAAGGGGACGATCTGTCCATGTGCTACGTTTCCATCAGCTAGGAATCCAGGTTAGCTCCCCATTTCTGCAATTACATCAGTAAACCTCCGAGGTACCGTGAGAACTGGGACAGACCAGTCTGTGCTCATCTAGGGAGAGCAAGTTCAGAGCTGTTGTGTCTTGAGCCAAGGTTGCACCGAAGTTTGTCTTTCATTCCCTCCATGAAACTCATCATTTTATCTCTCAGTTTTGTCTTTGAATTGACAAATCTCAAATAACCCTCAGCTGAAGAGAGACAGAAGCATTTGTATTGTAGCCTGATGACAGTGCAACTAACTCTAATTAATACCAGCAAACAAAGCAATTAGAAGATGTAAGGATTACATTTCTTAACGTGACCTAGATCTCAATGAAGAACATGTTAGCTGTGCTGGTTTCCTGCACAAACGGGTAGAAATGTACAATAATTGTCTAACTGACCCCCAAAATCTTCCTTTTCATTTTTTTTCTCTGCAATTAAAACTATGGTTGGGAGTGTTGGGAAAACTAGCAAGATTTGAAAGTGGCGCTCCCCCTCCTCCCTCCGTGCAAAGCACCTCCCTACTCCTCAAACTCAAACGCTCATTTCACAGCAGAACTTGGCAAAGCAGAGGGGAGCTTTGGATATCAACCCAACTACCTTATGTCTCCTCCACCTGTAGATAAGCTGTATTATTAATGTAGCTTTCAAGGTAGCATGCTAGGTTTAGCGTTATGAGTTTTAGCATGTCATTTCTAGCAATAGACGTCTTATTTTTTGTTCCTTTTTCTGAATAGATAAGCTGTTGACTACTCTCAGGATATAAGGACCATTTCACTCAATATAACATTAAAATGTTTCTGAGCAGGATTACCAGTTATAGTTTTAAAGTATATAATTAGTTTATGCGATGCTATGAATTGTTACTGAGTATTTTATTACATTTTTATACTATCTTTTAGTTCTGCAATATTTTGTCTGCCTAGGAGGTTATAGGCTGGTTATAGGGGTTAAACTGGTTCACCCCTCCATGAAAGGTACAGGCTTATGTCATCATAAGCCTGTATCTAGCTAACAATAAGTCATCCGGTCCTCCAGAGCCTTGAAGCTAGCAGCTCAAACTGTTCAAGCTGTGGCCCTCTGGGCTCCACAAACAAAGGGTGTAAAAGCTTCCACAGCTAAAGGTCTATGCTTCTGTAACCAGCAGCGTCCTTCTGCATACTGTTCACACTGCAATAAGGCTGAGCTAGGCTAACTTAGCTGCCATTTACCCTTGTCCACATGCCTGCTGATACTATTATTTGAAGAAAAGTGGACTTTTACAGCATTTTTTTGCAGCACTTCTCCCCCCCGTCTTTCAGGCTGAATGAACCACAGATGTCTTTTCTTAAAGCCTGAGCTCCATCTAACATTTTTCTTCATCCTAATGTTGCTGGTGCAGAATCCCTACATGTTGACATTGGCATAAGTAGTAAGTAAAGTAAATGTTTACATATTTTGGACCAGTCAAACTTTATAAAACAGTTATTTATGTTTTTTTTTCCATTAAAATGAATACTGTAGTCTGCATCACTCTAACGTTCTATAGATGTATAATTTTCTAAAAATCGTTTTAACGAAAAAGCTGTAGCTTTGACCTTTAACTCACAAAACGCCTCCATCTCTGTGCCCCATGTGGATTGGTTTTAAAAATCCCACCAACCCTAAAGTGGTTAACTTGAGTCTTCGCTCGCTAGCGGCAGCCACAACAAAGAAACGTCACCATGACAACGAGGTGTGGTTTCTCTTGGTTGTCAAAACATAGTCTCAACTGTACGATGAATTCCTGGTGAAAACGGACCATTATGGAGACAAAACACTGGAGAGGATCAGGGTCAACTCTGATAAATAAATAAAACGCTCTGAAAGATGGAAGGAAGACTTCTGCTGGAGTTTGTTCCCCTGCAGCTACAGACGCATCAATCCCCGAAAGCTTCAGGGTAAGACCCGGGAACAGAACATCTTTACAAGTGTTCTTCCACATGGACATACATGTCAGGTTCCCAGCAGTGTGGGGATATCCTGAAGTAATTTGACCAAACTGTTGGGTCTGATTAGTGTCAAAACAAGACCTGTAATCTTTAAGTGCAAAAAGTCTTCAAAACATTTCTCATGAACCTGCTGACGGCTCTGACATCATCCCTGTTGGTGAAAAAACAAGTGGAAACATGAGTTTGTGCACATGTGTCCCTAGAGCAGCATGGATAGAGGGAGTGTTAGAAGGAAGCGACCGTTATGCTGATGATTGAGTCAGCATTCAGAGGAACAGGAGGCGTGACTGCAGGCCACCTGATGTGGTGCATCTGTGTGAGCTGGCACTCATCTCCTTTTCCTGTCTTCTCTCTTCTTCTGTGATTTATGCACCATCAATGTGAAGTCTGCAGGGCAATGGAGGATCAATGTGGAGCCTTGGATGTGTGAACCTGATGGTTTACTACTTCCCACAGTGTCTGCTTCTTTTTTTCCTGCAGTGACTTTACTGGCGAATTTAGTGTGAACAGACGAGACATTTTAACCTTGGTTTCACACACTCCCAGTGTGTAGACATTTACTATAAACAGATAAACGTTAGAAGAAGTAAAATAAACTGTGGGTGAGGCAAAGCACCCAGGCTGCATAAAGCCAGTGAAGAGGACGACCAGCAGCTCCGGAGTTTCTGCAGGAAGTAGACTCTGCTGCGTCTCCTGAACACCGTCTGTTTGGTGAATGTTTATAGAGTGAATTTTGCAGCGTTATTGTTGAATGTAAAGAACACATTTTGTAAATGGAAATAAAATCTAATCCAGAAATTAAACTTTGAAAAACCTATTTGTAAATATAAGATTTTGAGAGCAAGTTTGCTCTTTTTTTTTCAATTTTTTTTTAGCATTAAATTTAGCATATTTAATTTTTTACAACTTTTTACTTGCTGTCACATTTTTTTACATATTTATTTTCCAAATTTTAGTTTTTCAGATAAAATGTAATAAATGTGTTTTTTAATCCCATCCTCTTTACTTCTGGGGGTGGGCTTTCCTCTGGAGTCAGGAGTAGAAACACATTTCTATTGGTCTCGATGGACATTGGAAACATTTGTTTTGGATTTGAAGTAAATAGAATGTGATCCATAAAGCAAAATGTAAAATAATAATCTAATTTATAAAACTCAAGCTGAAAAATAACAATTTGAAGAAATAACATTTACAAAAACTGAAAAACTAAAATATAAAAAATAATGAGAAAGATCATTTGAAAATATCAAATCTAAGAAAACAGAGAAGTTACCCTCATTAAACAACGATAAAAAGATTTGAAAAAAGAAACATTAAACAGGAAAGTTGTTTTAAAAATCTTACACTGATTGAGTAACTTTTCAATGTTTCATTTCTGGATTGTATTTTTTTTTTTTACTTTTCATTTACAAAACTTGTTGTTTGCCACAAAACTGGAGCCAAACATCTCCATAGGAGTCTGTGTTATGTGAGCATGGCTGACGCTCTGCCAGCGATGTGTTCAGGATAGCAGCCCCTCTTCTTGTTTCCCTCCTGTTGGTTTAGATGTAGTTTCTGATGCATGATGATGACAGCAGGTCCTGGAGCTGTTTGCACAAAGTGCTGAAACCTAAAGCTGTCAGCAGACTGGAACATGACATGTTCTCAATGTTTTTGACTTTGAACTTGATAAAGAATGCAGATAAACCAGCACATCACTCCAGCAATTACAAATGTTTGTGGAAGTTAAACTCAGTCCTTTGTTTCTTCCTTGTCCTACCTTCTTAATTCTCAACCTGAAAATTGATTTAACTCCGGGATAAACTTGATAACCCTCTTTAGTTTATGGTTATTTACATATTACACTTTTTTTTCTTCCTCTCAACTTTCCGTTAGTATCCCTTCATACAGCGATGGGTGATCAGTGCTCCGCCTCCACGCTTCAGTCATAATTAACAGATGCAAACTCTTGAAATGTGTTTGTGTAAAGGATGTAAAGGGAGTTTTAGTGTTCTCTAAGAGCTCTGCTTTGACATAAATCTGATCCTATCCCTGCTCAGGACTGTTCTTCTGTTCCCTGCAGTCTTTCTTGTTCTTCCGTTGTCCTCTGCTGACACCTACTGGCCAAACTTGTTTCAGCACAACCAGCATCCTGGGAAACCTTGCAGGAGAACCATCCCTGCTCGTGACGTGCCGGCCCTTCACATCCCATCTAAACCCTTTTTGTTCCTTCTTTCTTGTAGAAGAAAGCCGACTGTTGCGTTTGCATAAGAGGGCGGCTGCTCTAGCTCAGAGAAATGACGATTATTTAGACTCATTTCATGGAATGAGGCCTAATTTACTTGTGCACTTTCTGTTTCAGCTCTTCTTCTTTCTGCTTTTAGTTTTTTTCCATCTCTTGCTGACCATCTCCTTCTCTGCTGCTCTCTGTTCCTCCAGGCAGCTCCAGGAGCTGCAGAGACAGAAAGAGATGGAACGAGAGCGGCAGGAAAAGGAGCGGCAGGAACGAGAACGTCAGGAAAAAGAGCGTCAGGAACGAGAACGTCAAGAAAAGGAGCGTCAGGAGCGGGAGCGCCTGGAGCGGGAGACGCTGGAGCGGCAGGAACGCGAGCGCCAGGAGAGGGAGGCGCAGGCGGAGAGGGAGCGAGAGCAGCAGGAGCGTGAAATGATGGAGAGAGAGAAGGCAGAGAGAGAGCGGCTGGAGAAGGAGCAGCAGGAGCAGTTGGACAGAGAGCAGCAGGACTGGGAGAGAGGGAGACGCATCTCCAACGCCGGTGAGTGAGGTTCACACACATTTAGAGAAGTCAAGAGGAACATCTCATTAACAACTAATAATTCACTCCCTCGAACTGTCAGCTTGTTTATCACATCCTCTCTTTACTATAATTAATTGGGGATGTTTTCTAACTATTGATGTTTTTTTACATTCAATCGATCAGCACAGAAAGAAATGAAGCAGTGTTAAACCTGGGACGCTCCAACCCCGAGCTTTTCACTCTAGATGTCGATATTTGTGGATGTTGATGCTTTTTCTGATACCAGAGCTCCGTTTGCTCTGCTGTTCTTATCAGGAATGTTGATTTTTAAAAGGATGTTATAAGCTCCTCTCAAGTCACCTTTAGGAATCACATTTATATCCTAAAGATTAGTATAAGATCAGAAAAGGAAGTAATTAAAACGGTAAATCAATATCAAATATCAGCTGCAAATGTTCAAACTGACAGGATTTATTAAATCAAAGACTGATGCTTATAAAGCTGGAACTTTGCTGCTTTATGTTCTTTGATATCAGTATTAAAGCAGATATTAATGTTAGACGAGTGCATCTCTAGTTAGAATGTGGATGGAAATTAGTTTTGGTTTTAACCATAAAGAGATATTTGATTGTAAGGTGAAACATTCTGCCCATTTTTCTTTATTTCCAAAATTCTCAGTCATTCGTTTCAAAGATTCACAAAACAAATGTAAAAGCATAAACTCTGGTTTTTAACCATATCTTTATACCACAGGTTGTCGCCTTAAAAACCTTTCATCAAAGGCTATTAGAACTTGAACAGCTGGATCTTCTGGTATTATTCTGTCCCTACAGAATAGATTTCTCTGTGAGTCACACATTAAACCAACCCAAGTTTCAAATATCAGGCAGGATTTCTTTTAAAGGTCTTTTTATTTTGGATTCAAAGACTTTGTTTTAAAAGCAGCTCTTCAATCTTTAGGCTAGGTTAGATGAGTTAGATTCAGGTGGGGTGTGATAGTGGGTCAGCTGGGAAGGTTGCGTGGAATGGAGCACTCATTTAGTTAGCATACGCACACATAAACTCTGCATACACACTGAATGAGTGTTACTCAGACACTAAAAATACATCATCAGGAGGAAGGGCTGAGACCCTGCAGGAGGGACGTGTTGGTATGTGCACACATGCGTGTAAAGGCTGCAGGACAGGCAGGCGATGGGGGTAGCCCTGCATGTCACGCAGGATAACATGCACATCACATGAGAGGCTAAATGCAAACAAACCATCAGGCTGCAGGATGGGATCTGACATTTCTGCTCCGTGGAGATCAGATTTATTAATTTTTTTTCTGTTTGTTTTGTGTCGATGTGTTTTAGGTTGTTAGCAGCTGCTGCTCAAACACCTGAGGCAACAACGAGCATTTTTCTGAACATTCTGCTGTTCAACAGCCTAAAAGCTGCTTTTTACTTGTTTAGATGAGGTTTTTACAGTTAATCTAAGGACATATTAAACATTGTTGGTCTTTATTTGGAAACAGTCGTCATGATAGATTTCTCTAAAAAGCTTATAATGAGGCCAGCTTTAGCTTAGTGATGAAAGCAGACAAGAGATTGTCTGGTCTGATCAGGGTGTTGCTGAATGTCAGAGGAGAGATAGATCATCTGCAGAGCAGCAGAAATATAGAAGGATGATGGGGTGATGGAGGGATTTAGATTCCTGTTGAAGGACAGGAAAGTTAGACCATAGATGGATGTATAGATTAGAAAGAAAGAAATCGTAGTTAACTTATTTTAGGTAGAAGGAAAGGACAACATCAGACTGGAGGAATTTCTCAGGCTGAATGAACAGAAGCTTTAGATGTGACTAACCAAGCATGCCTTTGTGTTTACAAAGAGTCCAACTAGCTTGGATTAGAGCAGTCGTGTCTTTGCTCCTTAATTAGATGTTCTAGGATGCAACGGAAAGATGTAATTAACTACAGCAATTATCAGGCGCTGGATATTAAAAAGTCTGTAGGACTGTTTTTATTTTAAACATTTAATGAGCACATAGCACCAGACTGAGCCCTCAACGAATGCCTAAACCGAATCCCAAGACTTAGACCTATACAGAATTCCCGCACTGGTTGTTGGAGGCAGAGCAGACGGTGATCTGAGGGATTAACAACTTTACATTACTTAAACCACATATGGCAGCTTCTTACAAACACTCCTCGGGCTGTTAGGTGCAGCTAGAGCACAATGCAATCAAGGTAATTACCTCAAACAGAGACTGTCTCAGTTTAGATTGAGGACAAAATAAACCAAGTGGAAAATTAGCACTCGGCCTTTCTCAGCTGTTCTTCTGAATAATCTAACTTGGCATCCTTCAGGATGTGTGCAGCAGCTTTATGTAAGCACAAGGTAACCGTCCAGTTAATCAGTGCCTTTCCAATCTTTACACATCATCAGCATGGATGTCACAAAGGTTATACGATGCCTTTCTGCTTGAGGTTGAACGATGATGCAACTTTCATTTGAACCACTTGGTTTCATGTTTGCATCAAACCTAAGCAGGTTGCAGACTATAAGCTACAGTGATAGGATGGATGGGTAGACCCACACTAGATAGGGTTTGATGCAGCTACAGTGTGACGCACAGGAGCCCTGAAAACAGGTTCTTTTTAAAGGCCAATAAATTTTGAAGTAGAGCAATACTTTCTGTTCTGAAGCTTTGACTTAAAAATCATTTTATTCTGATAAACCTTTATATGCACAATAATTAAGAAAACAAGTTATACATTAAACAAAGGGTATTATGATGTTATAACCCAAATATTTCAATATTTATCGTTAGCTACTTATTAGAGGAGATTATGTAGAGTTCAGAGAATCCAATTCCTTCCGTTTTTGCATTAAACATGGTTTAAACTAGTTGTGTTGGAAAGGTTTTGCTGGTATTTTGACTGTTTTTTGACAATAGCGTTTATGTCTTACCTGCTCCATAACAAACAAGTGTTCATTTACAACAGGTCAGATCTTTTTCCTTATTTCCTCCTCCTCTCTGCTCCTCCTTTCCCGTTTGGCTGTTTGGAGGGGGCATCTGTCTTCAGTCAGGGAGTTTCACCAAATGAGCCATAATGGCCTGCATGGATTGTTTATGCAAATAAATGAAGAGGACCAGAACCAAGCCTGTGGTCCCTCTCTGCCATCACCGGGAAAAATCTGTCCTGGCCCTGAAAGCAGTAGTCACATCCACCTTCTTTTATTAGCCAGTAGTTTAGAAAATGTAGCATCAAGGCCAGAAACCAGCAAACTGTAAAAGAGTAATCAAAGCTAAACAACCTGAGCTGTTAAACAACAAACAGCATCTTTATAGCTGTCAACACAATAATGCTCGGTTTCCACACTGCTTACTGATAATTTATTGAATATGATTGTTTATTGCAGGATATTAAGCTTCACTGAAATACTTTAGCACTTGTTCATAGTTGAAGCATCTTCTGGACACCTGTGGACAAAGACCTCTGGCTTTAATGGAAACAGAAGGAAGCGGCTGAATTAGAACCTGCATTCTAAACAAATGTTTCATGAAATAAAACGCATTTACCACAATGACAAGTATAAGGCATGGTGGTGGCAGCATCATGCTCGGGGACTGCTTTGCAACTTAACTTCAAATCAACGATGAGATGAGATGAAAACCGGTGAAACTGTGTGAATCCAGCGCACATCAAAGCTGGTTAAAATAATTCAGTGTTTGGCTCTGATTTTATATTTATTCAAATCTATTTTCTGTGCTCAAGTTTGCTCCAAGCCAGAAACCAACCATGTCAATCAGCTGTGGGACGGCTGTGAATCATTGCTAACATAACATCACCCCTTTCTTTATTAAATGCAATGATTGGTTACATTCCTGATGTAACGTACTGACCAGCACTGTACGTTTCAAGGTAAATACTCTAAATCGGTGTCCTTTACTCATTTGTCCCTTACATGTATCTCTATATGAAGATGTTTTTTCTTTCACTCAAGAAGCAAATCGTTATCATCACAAAGTCCCAGTAGGTAGCATGTTTAGATGAAAGGTGCTTTCAGCGTGGGAGAGGTTTGTATGACTGGATCTCCAGGGGTTTTTCATCATGTGGTATGAAATGCTGTTATCTATTGGCTCGTCTCTGGTTAGATGAGCTTCAGGGCCGTTATGATGGCATCAGATCTGTTTCTTTGCGTATGTCTGATGTTCAT